>CM046787.1:9705012-9707512 GCA_025617405.1 Perca schrenkii
TTGTGACTGCTGAACCATTTTTTGTTTAGATTTTTGCCACATGTTTAGGATCATTATCCTGCTGAAAGACCCAGTGACGACCCATCTTCAGCTTTCTGGCAGAGGCCATCAGGTTTTTATTTAAAATGTCTTGGTAGTTCAAAGCATTCATAATGCCATGCACCCTAACAAGGTTCCCAGGGCCTTTGGAAGAGAAACAGCCCCAAAGCATCACAGATCCTCCGCCATACTTCACGGTGGTGAAGGTGCTATTCGGCATACTCATCTTTTGTTTTACGCCAGACCCACTTAGAGTGTTTGTTGCCAAAAATCTCAATCTTAGTCTCATCTGACCAAAGCACACAATCCCAGTTGAAGTCCCAGTGCCGCTTAGCAAACTCCAGACGTTTACGTTTGTGTGTGTTAGTGAGAAAAGGCTTTTTCCTTGCATGCCTCCCAAACAGCTTGTTGGCATGTAGAGAGCGTCTGATGTTTTTTTTTGAGACTTCGTGACCCCAAGATGCAATTCTGTGACAGTGAGCTTAGGACTTTTTTTTACTTCTCTTACCATCCTCCTCACTGTGCGTTGTGGCAAGATAAACTTGGGACCTCTTCCAGCCTAGTTTGTCACTGTTCCATTTGTTTTAAACTTCTTAATGATTCCTCTGACTGTAGATACGGGCAAGTTAAGGCGAGTGGCTATTTTCTTGTAGCCATTGCCCGACTTATGAAGGTCGACACACATCTGCCTTACTTGAATTGTGTGTTCTCTTGTCTTTGCCATGTTGACAAATGGGTAATAGAATTAGGACTCTGTGTCACGTCATATTTATACCCCAGGGAAACAGGAAGTCATGAATTACTATTTAAAAGTTCCTAGATACCCTGACCAACTTTAGCAACTACAGAAAAATATATTTTAAAAAAAATCTATTAAATTTTTCAGCGGAATTGTTAGGGGTGCCAATAATTGTGGGACACATGATTTCAAGTTTTCTTTTTCTAAATGCGATTTTTTTTTTTTTAACACCAAAGTAATGTACTTAAATAAAAGGTTGGATTTTTCTCTTTTTTTGCATTTGAGTTATATGTTGTTTAAAAAAGGAGGGCACTGTATATATATATATATATATATATATATATATATATATATATATATATATATATATATATATATATATATATATATATATATATATACATACACATACATACATACATACATACATACATACATACATACATACATACATACATACATACATACATGTGCACTAGTGTTCGGTTCAAATATAGGAAGTCAACCAAAAAACAGTTTATTTACTTGTTTCATTATTTGCAATATAAATAAATTAAACCTTGCAGACAATTTACCCACTCATAGGCCGATATGATTTAACGGATGGTAACTTTAAAATCCATAACTTTTATAGAGACTGGCTGTCTCTATAGAAGTCTGTGAGAAAAAGACCCTTCTTCTCACTTGATTTATTATCTCAGTAAACATTTTCATGAGTTCATGGTCTCATGCGCTAGTTTCAAGTCTGATTCAATACAGCATGATGTTCATTTAGTAAAGTATGGTAAAAATAGAGGATAATGCAGGGGATGCTTTATGGAGTGGATACTCGTCAATCATGACAGAGGTTTAGCAATGCTAACCATGGCACTGTGTACATTAAAATAGACCTGAACCTGTTTTTTCGTTTTGTCACACACTGTTTTCACTTCATCAAAGTTAATTTGAACATTTTGGTTGGCTGAAAATGTCTTGTTCAGCGTTCTGCTAACCAAGCTTGCTAGTGCTAGTGTTAGCTGGTGACTTCAGGGAAATTATGCAGAGTTTCTGTACTGCCGTACATTCAGATAAATGGCTCCAGTACCCGGAGGTCTATGTTAACCCATTGGTAAATACCCACTGATTGACTCGCTTGATAAGGGTTGAAATCCACAACTTTCCCTCTTTAGTGTTTAGCTTAGCGCAGCGCCATTGCAATCATTAACAACACTGGCTTGGTTGTGTCATCCTCCCCAGCTCCACCCTCTAGTCAAAAGTCATCACACTCAGTTTTAAAAAACCAAGATGGCGACAGACAAATTGCCGAACTGGTGGCTTCAAAACGGCAGTCCGCAAACTGATGGGTGATGTCACTACTGCTACGTCCATTATTTTTGCAGTCTATGACAACACATCATCTTTCTTTCTTATCAGGGCCGGCCCTCTCTTTGGTGCGCTTGACAAAGTGCAGTATGAACGCTTACCGAACCACATGAAAAATGCAAGAATGTGTACTTCACCCCCGAGTCTACCGAAGTATAGGTGTAAAAGTGCCCATAAATGAGTACTTAAATAATAGGAACTATGTTTTTGGTGTGACGCAGCACCTGTATATAGTTTCTTGGTAATTGGTCATTTCCAACATCCCGAAAAACCAAATGTTGACCTCTTTGATCTTTCAGGACCTGCCTCTGTCCTGGCTTTCCTCCGGGCACACCTCCGAAAGGCAGAGCCTTTTAAACT
>CM046787.1:9712512-9917512 GCA_025617405.1 Perca schrenkii
GAACCAACACATGAAAAAGCTATAAAGAAACGAACATTTTTAGGTTAAAATACAATTCTTTCAAACTTCAGTTAGTAAAACCAAAGTTTGTGAAAAGTAACAAATGTTTAGGATTTAAAAAATGTTCCTGTCTAAATGCCACTGTTAGAAATTGATAAATATGGCTTCAGGCTCCTATATGAAATGTGTTTAATTTTAAAGAGTGTCAATCAGATGTCGCCACTGGTTTGATTTTATCTGTAGACACTAATGCTAAAAACTGATTGAATTGATTGTTGATTAACACATCTAACCAATTGCATATGCTGGCTAAAACTAGGACTGTGCAATTAATCAAAATTTAATCGTGATTATGATTTCGGCTCCCAATGATCACAAAACCAGAATAATCGAAAAACTATTATTTAGCTTATTACATTTTGCAAGTAAACTCTTATTTTCTCTTGTGTTCTGAATGAAAAAATAAAGTTTAACCAGTTTTTTTTACTGGTGATTTATTTAACTTTTTCCACTGTTTTTTAAGTTCAATAATTGCAACATCTTTCCAGAAGTCAATTAGTCATCGTGTTAAATTAACAATCAATATTGACCGAAATAATCGAGCCCTAGCTAAAACATTATTGTTTATAACAACATATAACCATATTGTTTTTTGTTTTTTTTAAATAAAAATGTCTTCATCAATAAGAAGGCATTAGTGTTCATGTGCCTGAAGTTCCATACCTAGGGCATATAATGACAACTAAACCAAACTCCATCTGCTGAGGAAGAACATACAAAACAACAAAAAGTTAGAGGTTGGACATTGAGTTAAGTTCTTGTGTGTGTCAGACAACTGTTTCCAAGGTAAAGAATGGACTTTCAAACTCATCTTGTGCAATAAACGTGAGTTCCTTTGTGTTGTGGCCTGTAGGCGCGAGCACCCAACTCTGCCGTGGTGGTTGTGGGAACACATTTGGATCTCATCGACACCAAGTTCCGCACTGAGAGACTGGCCACGCTGAGAGCTTACATTCTGGCTTTGTGCAGATCCCCTTCAGGGGCTCGAGCCAGTGGCTTTCCTGACATCACCTTCAAACACCTGCAGTAAGTAATTTTACCTTTCATTGTTTGTTTATTGCTATTGATAAAAACATTTAGTTTTTTTCTCCCACATACTGCCTATGCAAATAATAGAAACCGCTGTAAGATTCATGTCAGTTGTCACTAGTATCAGCCTTACAAACGTCTGTTAAGCCGCCTACAAATGATAGGCGGAAAAAGCGCTTTGCACTGGCTATTCCATTGATTTCCTATAGGGAGGGCGGTGGTGCCCAACTATGTGCTGCGCTACCCCTGGCGTCGCACACCGCTTGGATTTGCCGCTTTGCGCTGCGCTCAAAGTTCAAATTCTTTAAACTTTGACCTAGTTGCCAATGACCTTTTGAAACCGTAACCAATGAGATAACAGCATGTCGTTACTTAGCAATGGGAAATAGCTTCCTTGCCTCCCTTGATGACGTATACCTGCGCTACCTTTGCTCTCTGCGCTTTGCTCTGCGCCCTACCAACGGTGCGCAGAGAGCAAATCGCGTGTCATGTGTAGGCGCCTTTAGTCTGTGAAGTGTACTCAAGTGTGTGTGTGTGTGTGTGTGTGTGTGTGTGTGTGTATGTGTGTGTCTTGGTACTCAGTGAAGTGTCCTGTAAGACTCTGGAGGGCTTGGATGGGCTGAAGAAACTGATCTACCAGGTGGTTCTCTCCATGAAAGAAAGCAGCAGCTCAGCCTGTGGCGGTAAACTGCTGGGCAGACTGGTGAGTGAGGCAGTGTGACTGGTGATGTTCGACTCAGCTCTTCACAGCTTGCACCAACAGAGAGAAACTTACTAAGAACGTGAATGTATTTATAAAAAAAGGAGACATAGGGCATCTTCTACAGATGGTAAATGCGTGACAGGATTACATAAAATTCAATAGGTGGTGAATCCCAGAAGGGGAAAAGACTGAGACATGTCTTGGAGGGTAATAGCAGAGGTATAATTCGTGTTTGTTTTTGTATTTGTGTGTATTTGTGTGTATGGCTTTGCTGGAGGTGCCATTGTTTTCTGTTTCATTCTGTTCATGTGATACTGTCATATAATTGAGAGGTTAAGAGAGAAATTTTGATATGGGCTGGGAGGGATTGTAATTGCAATAAAAATTTATAAAAACATTAGAACAAAGAAGAAAAAACAAAGAACATACATGTATCATAAGTTTTTAGGAACAGGCAATAGAGCTGAAAGATGAAGGATTGTTGAAATTGTCTTATATGTTTTCAAGTAGTTTAAATGAGACATATCATGCTCATTTTCAGATTCTTATTTTTAATTTGTTTTAATTTTTAATTTAATTGGTTTCTACTAACAGGTTAACATGTTCTAATGTTAAAAAAAAACTTTATTCACTCTGGTGTAACGCCTGTCTCTTTCGAGGCCCCCGAAAAAGCCCATTATAATTTTCATAGAGCATGTACAGTCATGTGAAAAAATTAGGACACCCATGCTAAAGTTGAGTAAAAAGAGGAATAAAAAAATCATCTTTTGGAAATTGATCTTTTGGATTAATTGATCTTGTAATTAAAAAAAATGAGGAAAAATCCAATCTTTAAGGACACCAATTTTCTTTGTGAATGAATAATGTATCGTAAATAAATAAATGTTCTTCCTTAAAATACAGTGGGTGGTTTTATTTCAGTTAGCCTAATAGCTGGTTTGATTTGCATTAAGAGATGATTTTATGGAAAGTACCCCATGCCAATCTCTAGGTATGGTGAAGGGTATGTGATGATGTGGGGCTATTTTAATTCCAAAGGCCAAGGGAACTTTATGAGGATGCATACTATCCTGGATCCATGAAATAACTGGCATTTAAAAATTAAAATCTGCCTGCCTCTATGGGAATTTAACATAGGGGTGTACTTACTTATGCCCCCTGTATTTTAAGGAAGAACATTTATGTATTTACGATACATTATTCATTCACAAAGAAAATTGGTGTCCTTAAAGATTGGATTTTCCCTCATTTTTTTAATTAAGGCATTAAGATCAATTTCCAAAAGATGATTTTTTTATTCCTCTTTTTAGTCAACTTTAGCATGGGTGTCCTAATTTTTTCACATGACTGTATGTAGGTATTAAATAACAGTTCTTGAAAATAAAAACAAGACAATGCATTTTATATCTTCCCTCTAATAATGAACGTGACCATTCTCCAGGCAGCCGGGCCATGGCCACTGTTTCTTGCTAGGGAATTAGAAGTTTTAACGGAGTCCCTGGTTCCTTCCCAGTGAGCCAGGGACTCTTGGGGCAGAGTTTGCTGCACGTTGCCACTTGGCCTAACAAAATCAGTTCAAACATCATAGTCACACAGTAAATACAACACAATGACCTTCATGTATCAAACATTACACCAACACCAAGCATTGGCTTGTTGTTGTGGCTGTGAGATGTGGTTGAAAGGCAAACCCAACCTTAACTGTTGTTTCTATGGTTAGTTCCTGGAAATATTTGGTCAAACGGAGTTCAAACTATCAAGCACGTACTGTACACCTTTCTTGGGATTTTCTGAAGCACAGACAGATTTTTACCCTTTAAATTAAATGTTATTTGTAGTGTCAAATCACAACAGCAGTTATCTCAGGACACTTAACTGATAGAGTTATACTATAATTTACAAAGACCCAACAATTTCCCACAAGCAAGCATTTGGTGACGAGGAAAAACTTGGCCCAGGCTCTAGGTGGGCGGCCATCTGCTGCTGCCGGTTAGGACACAGAGACACTGATACAAATACATTGTCTCCTCCACCAGATCCCCAGGAGCTACCTGACACTTCAGGAGGCAGTGATAGCAGAGAAGCAGAGGCGAGATGCTGAGGGAGAGGTCCAATACCTAACTAATGATCAGCTGGAAGCCATCATCCAACAGAACCCAGAAAGTGACATCAGAGACTATGAGGACCTGCAGACTGGTACTGTGATTTGTTCAGCAAACACCTGGATGTAAAAATTGTTTTGTTTTACTGTTTTTTTGTTTGTAACTTTATGTGATTTCCCTGTTAAAAAAAAAAAAACGGTGTATTTCCAGTATTTATTTGAGAAAGCTTCCCCTTACTTTGGTGAGTCCCCACCTATAGACCTGTGTTTGTCACGGATTGGCTTTGAGAGGGATTACACTTGGGCGATTAACCCCCAGTGGGACAGGGGCCTTATAGTATGTTCCATTTGTACTCCGAGGTCAGAATTTCCGAGGTCAAAGTTGGAAACGCCCCCTGAACTCGGATTTCCGAGTTGGGAAGTCGGACAACCTCGCAGTACCCCGAGCTCAAAATCCAACATGGCCAACCCGTGCATCAACAGTAGTAAAAGCTGTAGTAACATACAGTTAACTGCATATGGTGTGCCATGCCCCCAGAATTGATGTCCTAACCACAGAATCTATATTTGGTTTACTTGCTTATGATGAGGTCAATAATGATAATGGAAGTATATACATGTAAAGATAGAAATAATTAAGCTTTACTTTACCACTTCACCCACTGAACTGTGTACGGAAACTGTTTCTATTGATTCATGGCATAAAATTATAAAGAAATTATAATATAATGAAATGATATAATTACATATAATTGTGAGTAAGTATTTATTTGGTTATTATTATATATTTGGTATTTATTGGGTTCTCAGGGTTACTAGGATCTAGATTATGTCCGTTATTGCATGTGGGTCCAATGGGATAGGACATTTTGACAACCAGGGTGGGAGTTTGCAATGGCCCAATATCCATTTGTTTCTAATGTATCTATCAACACATGCCGATTTTGTTGCTTTTAATTGTTTCAATTTATTGAGCTTATACCGCCTCACTATTAGCACTTCTGTCTTATTTGTGTCTCACTATATATTAGTTGTACACACAGTTCTGTCCTACTTCTACGTTCTTTACGCTGTTTGTATGCACAAAAAACATCCTAATGCATTGTTATCAACTGGTGGGTTGAGGGGTGGGGCGGCACACGCACACACACAAACACAAACACTGGCGCACACACCAGCCTTACAAAAGATAGAACTGTGAAATTAAATGTTGACCGATCATTAACCATTGAGCAACAAACAGGAAATGTAGTCTCAGTTCACCGTCCGGGAGGTGAATTTAGGAATCCTACTATGGCCACGCCAAGACCCGCCCTTCAATAGCATTCACACGCTACTATTGGCCAGGCGTCCATGCTTACATGTACAGGTCCTATCCCCTGTCCAATCGGCTATCCTAACCTTAACCACTCGAGGTGTCAATGCCTAACCCCAACCAATCGACTGCTATTAAAGGGCGGGTCTTGGCGTGACCATAGTAGGATTCATAATTTTGCGTCCGGGAGGCTCTGACACATTTTCTGCACTCCGTGTCCGCGGACAGCCGGATGTGCCGGTTAATGTTCTGTGCATTGATTCATTAGATTTAGATCATTCACTTTTTTTTTTTTTGGACTGACGTAGTTAAGGTGGTATGCATGCTAAGCTGCAAAGTGCTGCGGGAAATCCTTCAATCGTCTTGTGTGGCGCTAAGTTCTGGACGCAGCGACGGTGGCTCTGCATAATAGTCTCGGGACGGAAATTGTTTTGGTGGAACATTTGCACCCCTTAAAAGAAAACGCCACATACAATATTAAATAAAGTTAACTGTTATTACTGCTATTTAAATTAGCTGGCTACATGGTTAAACGTAATTTGCTCTTGCTATTTTCAGCATGTAGCTTGCTAGCTTGAAGTTTGTTGTTTCCCGAACGGAACGGAGTTTGAGAACAGAAACACACAGAAAGCGGAAGGCGAGGGACATCCGGCGAAACATCCAGCTGTGCCAGATGTATGCAATTGTCCTGGAAATTGTTGGTCCTGACTAGCTGCCACTAAACTGTGTTACTCTGAGCTGACCACCTTATCCTTATGGTCAAAATGCAAACACGCTCAGGAGTTGCAATTATGAAACTTGCATGTGCGCATTGTCTCTGGCAAATGGTCCTAATTGCTCAGTGTTCTTTGTTCTATGTTTTACTGAACATCAACATGTAGTATAGTTACTGGTTAAAAACGTAATACTGAAAATACAAAGACATTCTTTAGTTACACGTGTACACATACAAAGAGGAGGCTCACTGTCCAGTGAGGTATTTTGTTATATACTGTATGTAATACTTATATAACAAAAAATACCTCTCTCGACACACAGTAATTACAGTAATATAATATACATATTATGTATATTATATTACGCCCTTGACTTCACTATTCAAGAATGAACACCATGTTTAAGGCTCTCTTTTTTTGCATTATATCCAGCTATCAGCTTCTTGATAGAGACGGGGACCCTACTGCACTTCCCCGACACCAGCCACGGCCTGTGTACCCTCTACTTTCTGTGTCCTGTGTGGCTGTCAGAATGCCTGGAGAGGATCATGCACCTTAAGTCCTCTCGCTCTGTAGCCAGGAATGGAGTGATCCGAGCTGAAGACCTAAGGGTGAGACTCAGGAAACAACTCGTAAAATGGAAACAATTCTGGACTTTCTGAGTTGTTTGTTGACTTCCTATGGTGATATCTATGATGTCTGTTGTGCAGATGCTGTTGGTAGGAACAGGGTTCACCGAGCAGACAGAGGAACAGTATTTCCAGTTTCTTACCAAGTTTGAGATTGCTCTTCCTGTGGCCAACAACAGGTAAAATATTTATTTTTTTCTACAAATTTATACTCGTCTGATACGACTGGTGATTCCCTGTAGAAAGCCCACACATTACTGTCCGAGTAGAAACCAATGACAGCAGAGGTCTTATCCAGGGTTATTAAATACTAAAACCAAAATATTTTTTGTAAACTGAAACTAAATAAAAACTAAAACCTTCAAGTAAAACTATACGGAAAGTAAATTGCCAGGTTAAAAAATAAATAAAATAAAATGAATCATTTCAGTTATAGTTTTTTAGCTATAATATACAGTATCACTTCTACAACAATATGAATTTCCGTCAACTCTCAAAACATTAAGGGCCCTATCTTGCACCAAGACCGACGCAGTTGTCAATTTCCCATCCAGCGCCCACGTCGTTTAAATAGCAAATGCACTTGCGCCCATTTGTGCACCCATGGCCGTGCTGGTCTTACAGGGAGGTGTGTTCAAGTGCATTCTTGGCATATTGCTATCTTGAGGCAGCGGAAAGTGATCGCGCCATTGACCAACAAAAACCTGGTCTAAAGTCAATAACGCAGCATTTCATTGTTATTTGAAAGCTTTGAACGTCCATTTCATTCAAGCAATTGCCAAATTAGTTGCTACAAAGCTAATGTGTGTATGACTATGTTCAGAAGATTGTGTTGTCCAGCGACTTTTGCTCACAGAAACTCATGAAGATAATTACTTCTTCTGAAGAGTCCATCATGGTTTTTTATCCTCCGGGTCCTCCTTGGCTACTAGCAACTGCGTGGAGGAGCGGTGGGGGCTGTTCGCGATCACGGTAGTCTTGTATTATGTGGACGCACCGACAGTTTTGTTGTCATTACTTAGAATTTCTCATGGGGCGACAGAAACTATGAACTACAGCTTTAACAGCGCATTAGTAAAATGCGCCTAGACTCGTGCACACTGCGCACACACTATGCTTGTTACACACACAGGGATGCGCAGCAGCACGCAAACATGCAAAATATAAAAAATAAAAACATTACAATGTCCATCCATCCATCTTCGTCCGCTTATCCAGTGTCGGGTCGCGGGGGAAGCAGCTCCAGCAGGGGACCCCAGACTTCCCTTTCCCGAGTCACATTAACCAGCTCCGACTGGGGGATCCCAAGGCGTTCCCAGGCCAGGTTGGCGATATAATCCCTCCACCTAGTCCTGGGTCTTACACACACAGGGATGCGCAGCAGCAAGAGAGAACACTTTCTTCTCCTGAAAATATCTCCATCCTGCATAGCAAATCCACCATCATAATATGCCAAGGTACAAATGCGCCTCGCTTTTAAAGGGAATGGGAAATGACATGTCTGATTGGTTTATTGCATGTTACGCCCAAAACACAGACTTGACATGAGATGGCTCTGTGCTGTAATTGCTTCACATTACATTACTTCACTTAAGTAGCACAATGATTAAACATTAAACTTCATGGCGATTTTCGAACTTTGTATTCTGTATGTAAATCATATGTAGTTACATGCTTTTGAAAAATTATACCTGGCCCTGACTAAAACAAATCAAATCATGCAACACTGGTAACCATGCAAAACTCCCTCACATCATTCTAGCAGCTAACCGCCAGAATCACCAAAGCAACCAACCCAAAAACCTTAGCAACAACCTAGCAACACCCAGGCAACTACCTTTACCACCATTACAACTGCCTAGTAACCACCTCATGATGCCCTAGCAAACACCTGCTAAAACCCTAGCAACTGCCCGTAAAGTCATAGCAACCTCTTAACACCTAACAAGAAATGCACAACTAACCATCACACATCCCAGTAACAACCTAAAACATTCCGGCAACAACCTTGAAGACAGTTATCACCCTACCAAACAGTTACCAAACACTTACCTAACTACCACATAGGAAACACTTACTGATCTTAGCAACTGCATAGCATCCATATGCTACATACATAACCATAAGCTCTCAACAGGTAGCAACACATAAGCAACCACTTAAAGATACCATATCATGCTCACATTCAGGTTCATTCTTGTATTTCGGGTTTCTGCTAGAACATGCTGTAATGTTCAAAAAACACTTCATGCTTCAATGCTCCATTTTAGTGCCTGTCACTTTAAGACCCCCTCCTAACAAAGACCAGTCTGCTCTGATTGGTCAGCGTTTCGGGGTGTTCTGCAGCTGCACTCTCGGAGTACTGCCAGGGAATGTAATGATGCTGTAGCGCCACTTTTTTACCTTTTACATAGTATAATTACGACATCACAACCGTGATGAGATTTCTGGTAAAACCTGCAGCAAGGGCAAATACTCCTGCTGCAAGAACTGGATGAACTACACAGTTTCTGAATACTACTGTGTGCAATTCTCTGTGGATTGAGTTTTGACCTGATTGAGTATCTCAACCTGCTTTATAAATGAAAAAGACATGGAAATCTCACTTTTTACTTTATGGGAACTTTAAAACTGCAAAGTAGTAGTTAATGACAAGGCAACCCTCTAAGAACAAAGAAATCCTGTCACTAGCGCCAAGCAAAGCAAACCTAAAGTTTTTTTCTTGTTTTAAATGTGTTCTTCACTTTTCCTTAACTTTTGGTGTAGCTATCTGCTGCCCCACCTCCTCCCCCCCAAGCCAGCCATGGACATCCACGGCTTCCGTCAGCAGACCAACAACACCCTGCAGCGCCTTGTCCTGATGAGCTTTGTTCCTGCAGGATTTTGGGAGCGCTTCATAGCCAGGATGCTCATCAGCCTTAGAGAGATGGACCTGCAGGTACTGAAACCAACAGATTCTCATCTTTCACCTATTGTACTTACACACCTTCAGCTTTTTACATCTTTGGCTTGAAATGTTGTCTTTGTGCAGTCATTTGAGCCCAAAAGAAACACAAGGAGCCAGCGCAGCAGGAACTCTGTGATCTACAGCTTTGCTGGAACCCAGCAGAGGAACCGTTGCAGCACCTTCAGAGTCCGACGCAGCCAGACCATATACTGGAAGGAGGGGCTGCTGGTCACTTTTGATGGAGGTTACCTCAGGTCAGAGATGGGGCTAGAAGGATGTGGGCAGTAATCAAATGAGAATAATACTTTAGTGAGGAAATAAAGAGTCTGAGAAAGTTAGGGTGTGGAGCTTCAGTTAGAGTCAGAGCCTCAGAAAGGAGCCAGTTCTGAATGGGGATGAACAGACTTGAGTCAAAAACCAAATAGCAGGTGCAAGCTAATATTCAGTCAACTTCAACGGCATACTGGTTGACAGGAAGTAGGTTCCACAGTTCAACCTAAACATTACAGGGGATTTCTAACAAATACAGTCTTTTTGAGAAGGGCTTGAACATTAAGAACAAGCTATCTTTGTTCCGAATATGCACCAAACATTATACTGTGTGTGTCTTAATGTCTTAGGTCTGCCTATATGCAATTTATTTACCTACATTTTCAAGCTGCAGTATTTTAATTTCATTGCTAATAATTCCAAGTTTTACAGTTTCAGTTCTCAATCGGTTTACGTTTTTTTTTTTATATATATAGACAGAGGATATTGTGCTCCAGGAGTGCATATTATCTCCCAACAGTTTTTATTTTGTTTTATTACAGAACACAGAACATACAGCTCACAACATGACACCCATCCCCCAGAACTAATTATCTTGGGCTAAATGGAATCTGGGTCCCTGCAATCAGACATAGGTTATCATGTATCCCAGTCCAAAATTCCTGGACCTTATCACAGGACCATGGGACTTGAAGTAATTTGCCGTACTCTGTCTTACATTTCCAATAAGTTGGTCCTTCAGACCAATTCTAAACAATCTGGAGGGAGTCCAATAGAAGCGCTGCATAATCTTGACCTGAATGAGGCGCACCCTCACATTGTGTGACATAGTTTTAATATTCCTACAGATTCTGTCCCACTCCTCATCATCCAGTGTAATATTCAGATCCCTTTCCCATGTCTTGTTGAGGGCTGACCAGGCTCCATCCCCCAGGTTCTTTATCTATCACAGTTTTCCTCAATTTATAAATTACTATGAAGCTTCATGTTCAAAATGAGACACACAAAACACTGACTGACTAAAATATGCAATGTTAAGAAAATCTAAAAGAAATGCAACTAATAAAAGGGATGAGAAAATGAATGTTGAACTGCCTCAACGGTTCCTGTTGCTCCACATAAGCTGATGTGTACATTGTGAATCATGAGGTGGTGAAAGCAGATCAGACTTCCAGTGAAATGAGGCAGTGACATTCGTTTGTGTCTCCACAGTGTGGAGTCATCAGATGTCAACTGGAAGAGGAAGAAGAGTGGAGGCATAAAGATCATCTGCCAGTCAGATGTGAGAGATTTCTCTGCCATGGCCTTCATCACAGACAACGTCAACTCTCTGATTGAGCAGTGGTTCCCTGGTCAGTGCAACTGCTCTCTGTTTATGTGGACACAGTAACCCAGCTGTTGAGTGCTGACTTCAGCTCTCAATACTTCCTCAGATTCTTAGTCTTTGTCCTGATTTAATTCAAAGTTTTGTTAATATCATTCTGTATTCAAATTTATTATTTAAAAGCCGTTTGTCTGATCTGACAAGTTTGACTCGTTTCTTAAATGAAGAAATAATAGTTTGCCAAAAAGCAGTGTTATATTAGTATCTTTTCCAAAAGTCAGGTATATTGGAACCAATATTAAAGCTTCAAAGATGCTCAGCCCTGTAAAAGAGAGACTCTGCACAGACAGAAAAACTTCTATTTCCATGCTAGAGTAACCAGTGAAATAAGGGAGTAGCCAGACATCTTGACTTCTTTTCTAATATTTAAAGCTCACAATGGTTATATTAGATAAATATGTCATCACCCCAAAGCAACATTACTTGACTGAGCAGGTTAAAGAAAAGCTGAACCATACATAATTCACTGTTAGTTACACCTATAAACACAGATGCTGTTAAAGAATTGTTGTATAATATGTGGTATACTTAAAGGGATATTTCACTGTTGGAAAGACGAATATATCTTTAAATTGAGTCACTTATGTAGTAGAAATGTGATTTTTTTTTTTTTTTTTAATTGGTGCTTTCTAGGCCGAGATAAGCCAGAAAATGTGTTTTTGGCTCATATGGATGAAAGACACCAAATCCCTGAATGCACTTGCTTCGCTGCTTTAAAGTACACTCCCAAGCCACGCCTACCATTTACAGACAGACCGACAGTGAGACAGCATTCAACTCAACTCAAGTGTGTTTTATTGTCATTTCATCCATATATTTGAAACAATGTTTCACCGTGGCTCAAGTGGTGTTACACATTTAAAATATATAAAAACGACATAAAAAAAAAAAACATACGAAACAGGCTACATTTAGTGCACACACATTATGGGCACCGTAAAGTTCAGTTAACGCATACTAGCATTAGCGCTTGGTGGGCTGTAAACACAGAGTATAAACACAGCCGTAAATTTGCGTGTAATGTAGAATGGTCGGCATTTAACAGTCACAAACTACACCAGCAGTTAGCAGTTAGTTGGATACAAATCACCCCATTTCTGCACCAGTCAGTGTTAACACAGCCCACCTCCACTAGTCTTACCCGGCGACAGAGCAGCAGGCCTGGTAACTAGATAGTCCGGTACACTGTTGTTCAGCCATGTTTCCACAACAACAAAAACACAGCAGTCTCTGAACTCGCATTGTGAGTTTCGTTGAAGTTGGATGTAGTCCAGTTTGTTGTCTAATGAGCGGACACTTGCAAGCAGGATTGATGGAACAGGTGGCCGGCTAGCGTTAGCTTTCCATCTAGCTAGCTCATAGTCCTGTCCCGTCCAGCCCTCATTCTGCGTTTCACCGCTGTCGAGGTCCCTTTCCCCAGCTATTTTCATCGGGCGACACCGCAGGCTGAGGTGCTGGTCTGGTAGCAGGCAAAGCTTGCGTTGTGTGTTGAGTATTCCGTCTGTAATAAAGTTTCCTGCATATTCTCCGATCTGTACCAATGTATCCCGGTGGTACACATGTGCGGTAGTTTAAATGCACATAATTGTTTTCTGCTGAGAAGCTTGTTTAGCGAAGATTCAAGATGGCTGACGCTCGTTTTGCTTAGGCAACCCTCGGGTAAAGACGACAGTCCAACCCCCTATGGGCGGGTTGAAAACATGCGGAACTAGCTCCTACTACTGACTGTAGTCCATTGCCTCTGGGCAAAAAATCTTCCGATCACACAAAACTCGTCGTTTTACGTCATCAGAAGATTTTTTCCAGACCCACAATACAGAGCTCTCTCGTCTCAGGGGGACATGAGGGAGGGAAGCACGGTCATTCGAAAATACTACCATGTTTCTACTGATACAAAGCTTAATGCTAAATCGGTGAAGTATCCCTTTAATTGTCCTTAAACCGTTTGAGGTGTAATTTACTACTTGGGAGTCCATTTAAACAATATCTAATCTTGATATTGTTCAGATGGACTACCAAAGAGTCTAAAGTTCAACTCGGTGTAGACTCTGTTCGGTTAAACGCGAGTCCAGCTAACTTTGTGACTCAAACTAGCCTCAGCTCAGAGTGGGGTCAAGAAGGATGTTGCTTACAGATGGGCCAGTGTGCAAATGGTTATTGCAGGTCAACAATCATCATAGCTGAATCTTGATCCAAACTGTCAGTAGAAAAGCGCCATTTCTGGTGGATTTACAGCATAGCAGGCAGGTAGCTTCTAACTCCTCATTTCCACGGCATGCGTAACGGCTGCGGACCAGCTCCGCTGCGTGTCCGCTGCGTGTCTGCTGCGTGCTTCGCCGTCCGTCAATACCCACCAGGTCCGGATTTGTTGCGGAACGGCTGTGGCCTTGACTGACAGCTGTAGTCACAAGGACCCATAAGTTCTAGCAAATTCACGTAGAATATAACCACAAAACCAACAACAGTTAGTTTCCATCCAGAGGAATAGAGGGGAAACAACTCTGTGCTGTGATTTCAAGGTGTAGTGCAGGGAAATATGATCCGCCGTGAGCACACTGTATTTTATTTTGAAAATTAACCGAATATTTATTTTGTTTCTGTGCTCGACTTTCTGTCCCGCACTATCTGCCCTTTGCTGAATTGCTGCAGAGCTCTCCATCGTCTGTCAAAAATAGAAGCTCTGCGTATCTACTCCGGAGGGCTGCGGACTAACGGAACTGGGACGGAGTAGGGACGCAGATGTTCCGCAGTCTGTGGAAATACACACATTGACTTTAAAGGAACACGCCGACTTATTGGGAATTTAGCTTATTCACCGTAACCCCCAGAGTAAGACAAGTCGATACATACCCTTCTCATCTCCGTGCGTGCTGTAACGCTGCCTGACGTTTCCAGCATTAGCTTAGCCTAGCACAGATCCTGCAGGTAACTGGTTCCAACTAGCCTGCTGCTCCAAATTGTGACAAAAGTGACAAAATAACGCCAACATGTTCCTATTTACATGTTGTGATTTGTATAGTCACAGCGTGTACAAAAAACAACGTAACATGAGACACAGCCATCTTCTAACAGCAAACAAACCGGGAACTATATTCTCAGACAGGCTTGCTGCGAGCATATCACTCCGCCCAAGTACTATATTCTTCCACCTGAGAATATAGTTCCCAGTTTGTTTACTGTTAAAAGACGGCTGTGTCTCATGTTATGTTGTTTTTTGTACACGCTGTGACTCTACAAATCACAACATGTAAATAGGAACATGTTGGTGTTATTTTGTCACTTATTCGGAGCAGTAGGATTACTGGAACCATTCACCTGCATGTTCTGTGCTGGCCTGATGCCGCTGGAGCCGTCAGACAGCATCACAGCACGCACGGAGATGAGAAGGGTATGTATCGACTTGTCTTACTCTGGGGGTTACGGTGAATAAGCTAAATTCCCAATAAGTCGGCGTGTTCCTTTAATGAAAACCTAATGACTCCGTCGACGTTCCGCAGACGTTCCTCATCCAGTGGAAATTGCCGGTTAAGCTTTGGTTATACTCGCGCGCGGGCTTCCGTAGATGACGCGCGCACCACGAGCATGCACAGAGACATTTATGCTCAACGCATTGTTCGTTGCAGTATTCTGCGAACTGCCAGGGCGCAAACAAACAAAATAAGCAAGAACACATTTACATTCATCATTATTCTGTGTGGTGTCTCTCTCTGACCACATATTTTAGGCTCTTTGACACCCTGTGGTCTGTACATGAAGAATCATAGATGTTTGTAGAGGCAAAGCTGCCCGACCAGAGTTCCCAGCCGACCATGTTGAACTGAAAGCGCAGTGCGTGCTAGAAACGACAGCCAGGGTGACGTAATTTTATGGCTCACCCAGCTCGCGCCTGGAACACACCACAGCGAACCTAAACCTAGCTTTATAAACTGCATCCAAAAGTGGCCTGCCATCATTTGGCTGTGTCACCTTCTTCTTGTGGGGAAATCAGGCGTGTAGGTCAATTGAGGAGGGGAGGCTTCCGCCACCCCATCAGCAACATGCTTGAAGTTACAGGATCTGGTTTCACAATATTGGAATACACATACCCAAGTGGTTTGAAATTAAGGATTGCTTCCGTCACTTAGTCACATTAAAGTAGTTGACCCTATGTCAACTGTAGGCCTGACCCTATGTCCAGTTTTCAGCTCTCCCATAAACAATACCTCATGTACATGTCTTTTATCTTTGTGTCCTCTCTTGTAGCTTTGACAGCCAGTGAGAGTGATGGGAGTCTCCTCATAGAGCAGTACGCACCCTGTCCCCTCTGCGCCTCACTGGGCCAACAGAAGCCGTCCGAGCTCGTAGCCAGCCTGGCCGGCCAGGTTGGAGAGAAAGGAGCGCGTGGAGGAGCTGACAGAGGAGGACTACCAGCAGCAGGGGTTTGTTACTTTAACATGGAGGACTGTGTGCTGGCTGCAGTGGAGATGGAGCACATCATCTGTCCTCAGCACCCTGAGCAGCCAGTCCCCCTCCAGGAGCTGGTCCCAGAACTCTTCATGACGGACTTCCCTGCACGGTAACTTCTCACCATTTAATGAACCAAACAGTTTAACCGTTTTTAACCGTCTGGTGTTGACAGAACAGATGAGCTTCTTTTTATCTGTCTACACAGGCCATGTAACAGCTGATACGTTATGTACATAACTGCGACCCAGAGCATCATTTTAGGCTTCAGGACTTCAAGACTCCTACTTATTGGAAGAAAATGAGTATTGTCTTCTGAGTGCACAGCAGAACTTTCACTACGCTGCTGGTGTAAACCAGCGTCCATATTACAGGCCTTTCTATCTTAAGATATAAGAACTAACTTTAGTAAGCCTATCTTATCTCACTACATCCTATCATATCTTAGGTTAGAAAATCCTAAATAATCAATCCAACATCAGTTATCAACTTTTATGTCTGTTACCTAGCAACTGATGCTATACATTCTCATCTCGCCGAGCTAAACAACTGTGTAATCGTTGTTTTTCTCATTGAAACATACTGAAAAATACATTGAAACTAGGGATGCTAATTTTGATTTTTTTTCTACCGAATGATAGCCAGCCCTCGTTAACTGGTCATTAGTCCTAGTTCTGGGACAGGTCCAGGTCCCAGACTGAGACATACTTTACGCATTCCACTGCTGTGGTACCAGTTTTGCAGCCACAATGTTGCGTGCATTGTCGTGGACACATGCAGCCACTTGCCCAGAATGGAGGCTCTTGCGCGTTGTGGCCGCACGGCAGGTACAAGGGTGCAGCTGTCCGGGGCGCGGAACGTACATCTCCATAGCATCCACCGGCAAGGTTGTCAGCTTTCCTCTCATCATCGATGTAGTGGCATAAGTCGCATAGCTGGCCATTGTTGGTGCCCTCCAGCAGTCGGTCGTGAGAGCCACAAACTAAGCAGAAAAAAAGGGCTTTAACGTAAAAGTTAGGGCAGCTCAGCTGTTACGAGTTTTTATTTAAGATTTTAAGACGCTAGGATGCATGTGTAATACACTTCTCCTATCCTAAAATTAGGATAGGAACATTAACTTATGAACTGTTCAACTGTAGTAGCTTTTTTTCCTAACCCTTATTACCATGGTTACTAAACAATAAAAACGTTTTTGCTCAGCTGCTCTCTAGGGCTTTGGCTGTATAACAAGTTTCAGTTGATTTGTTGCCAGTGACAGCATGTGTTGATGCATTGTCAGGGCTCAAGGGTAACCGCCAGTCATTCAACTTTTGGAATAAATATTTGTGTGTGTGTGTGTGTGTGTGTGTGTGTGTGTGTGTGTGTGTGTGTGTGTGTGTGTGTGTGTGTGTGTGTGTGTGTGTGTGTGTGTGTGTGTGTGTGTGTGTGTGTGTGTGTGTGTGTGTGTGTGTGTGTGTGTGTGTGTGTGTGTGTCGAGGATATCACTGCCTCTTTGAGGCACAGACCCATGTAAATGTTTGCTGCAACAGTTAAACATCCCCTCCAAATGTTAGTACTCCAGCTAATTGGACTCGCCGACAACCGGACTTACTGGGTTAAGATGAGATCTTTTATGGTGAATGAAAGGCTTGAACCGACGAAGTAGGTCATTGAATCAAATCAAAGCATTGACGGTAATGCTGCTGCCAGTTCTGCCGTTGTTTACCTTTTTCTTCTTCTTCTAGTCCGTAGAAAGAGCAACGTCAGTAACCTTTGCTCATTAGCGCCACCGCTGTTCAGAAGAAGACTGCAACTAGTGTCTCGACCACCAGCGCAGGTATAAATACTCACGGAGATTTCATGACGTCACATATGCACGCGCCAGCTCGGCTGCGGTTACTGTAAATCAAGCTTTAGGGTGAGATTAGTCTTTTTGTTTTGGCCAATATTTATCTTTTATGTTTGAGCTATCCTTTATCTCTATAGTGTGATTTTGGTCACTTTAACCCAAGGTTACAACAGGTTAATAATTAATGAACCAGGGACATTTGCATCAATAGTGGGGTTGTCACAATAATCAATCGAAATGAGCTTTCGATTTCGACATTGAAATCAAAAGCAGGATCAGCGAATCCCCCCAGTATTTTTCTCCCCACCCCGCATACTCGTGCATGTCCGCAGAAAACAACAACAGACACAAAATACTTCACAGGCTGGTAGCATGCAGCTAAAGACACGGTAAAGTTAGCTTTGTGGTAACCTGCAGCTGCTCTTTTCCAGACACCATGGCCACGACCATAGTCAGAGATAACAGAGACACAACAGAACTGAGTCCCCGTGTGGCAACATTTTGCCTTCCCCTTTGTTTGTTTTTGCTTTTTCCAACGTTTTAAATTGTCAAATTTTTCTTCTACACATTTTCAGCGCTTATTTCTACGTCCCATATTTTCTAATATAAAAAAAAATTGAAAACGGGTCAGTTTGACCCGAAGTCAACACAAGGGTTAAACAAAATGTGCATTCAATTGCACAATTGAAGGGTACACGTCGTTAAAGAAGAGAGAAAGAGAAAAAAAAGAGAAATGGCGCATTAATTTGCGCTACATAAAAACTCTAAGAAACTCAAACTGTTGTTGTAAAGTACCATTCTGCCACCTAGCTCTTATTGTGGCATTGCCATCCCTGTTGAAAAAAAAAAGCTTAAATTGAATCGAATCTTGACGGTTTTTTTTTTTCCCAGGTCGCACCGGTGCACCTAAAGTCGTCGCATCCGCTGCCTTTCAACGAACGAAGCAATGTCGTTTATATCGATATGGTTTAATGTTGCGTTACATGACCCATTCCTTCTGTAAAGCTGTGCCTGTGTTTGGATCTCTCCTCTGCGCAGCCCCGCCCCCATTCACTCACACACGGCTCCACTGCAACATGGAGTGACACAGTGCCGCCGGTCCAAACTGCTGACATTTGTCTACAGTTTTAATTGTTATTAATCCAGCTGTATATTAAGTATGAGAGGGAAACCTGTATTGATAGCAGTGTTTCCGCAACTCTCTGTTATTGCGGCCGCCACAGCGAAAAACACATTAGAAGTTATTAAATGCAACTAACTTCAGTTCTTTGAGTAATAGCGTGTGAGACGGACCCTGCTGGACCTGGGCGAGAGATGTGACCCATGGCCACATTATCATAGTTCATAAAAATGCAGCGCAGTAACAATACAGACATTTCATAGCCTACACAAGACGTGTGTAACACCGCTGACCCGCCAAAGCGCATTTGACCTGTGCTGGACCCATTCATAATGAGTCAGCCTGTTAATCAGTCTGTTATTGTTGTTGAAAACAAGTGAAGGAGCTTTCTCAGAGATATATATATATATATATCCTAGGCTATTTATTTCAGATAACTTTCATTGTGTTGCAGCTGTACATTTTCAAACTGGTCTTTGCATTTTATTTTAATCACAATCTGTTTTAATAAAAGAGCTTGTGAAAAGTGGCTTTGAGTTAAAACTGAACACACTTGAAAAAAATACAGAGCTATAGATCGTGTATCACCATTCAGCGTTAACGGCGACGCAAGGAAAAATTTGGGTGCGCCTAAATTTTGTGCTGGTGCACCTAAATAAAAAAGTTAGACGCACCAGTGAAACCAAGGCAAAAAGTTAGTCCGCAGCCCTGTTATATGAAAAATCTTAAAGCCCAAATGCATTGCATTGCATTGCACTGCTGAAAAATTGTCAGAGTTAGAAGCTGAATTGCATTATCTAAATAAGTGAAGAGCTAAAATACATTGTTAGAAAAGCTGGAAGCTGAACTGTAATACTGTCAAAGATGAAAGTTGAAGTGAATTACCTGAAAAGGCTGAAAGAAAAAATACTTATTGTTTATTATTATCAGACATATACACTGCATAGAATGAAAAAGCATCAATCTAAAATGAGATTAGATGTGAAATATATTGCATGAAAAGAAGGGGGCTGAACAACTTTGCATTGAAAATGTAAAATGAAATGCATTAATGACAAGCATGTTCAAAAAATTAAAATATACGATGGTTTTAAGGTATCGAAATAAATATGGATTGTTAGTGATCTGAAGTTTACTGAAGACAATGAAAGTCTGAGGTCTTTAAAGTAACTTTTATATTCTGTGAGTGTGTGCGTGTTTGGGGGGGTGTGTGTGTGTCTGCATATGTGTGCTTGTGTGTGTTAGCATGTGTGTCTGTGTGCGTGTTTGCGTGTGTGTGCGATTTTGTGTGTGTTTTTGCATGTGCGTGCATGTGTCTGGGTGTATCTGTGTGTGTGTGTGTGTGTGTGTGTGTGTGTGTGTGTGTGTGTGTGTGTGTGCGCCTGTCTCCAGCATATGTGTGTGTGTGTGTTTGTCTGTGTGTGTGTGTGTGTGTGTGTGTGTGTGTGTGTGTGTGTGTGTTTGCGTGTGTGTTTGTGTGTGTGTGCGTGTGTGTGAGATGTTCTGTTATGTTCATATTAAACTGTCTGCAGTTAGTCTGTCATGGTTACTAATGTCATGGTTACCATGTTTGTAAACACAGTAGGGAACGCTTTGATCTATGTATTGAGATTCCTTTGATCTTTAATCAGCTAACGATCGTAGCACCTGCTGTTAATATGTCACCTGTGGCACACTGCAGCTATTCAGAGACTGAGAGTGAGCTCTCAAATAAAGGCTCAGACTGCCAAAACGATAAGCGGTATCAGTCAAATGACGTAATTGTGACCACGACAAGGCCTTTGTGAACGTATTGATATAAAATGTATGTGGATAAACTTAAAAATGTTGGCATATCAGCGATTTAAAAAAAGTGGTTCACTCTGCGTTTCGTTGGGAAATGTGGAGGATGTTTAACATGGGAAGCAAATGGAGAAGATTTGGAACTGTTGTCATTTGGAAGCTCACCGAACCAAATGTATAACTCATATTGCATAAATGAGCACATTGCCTGAAACTAAACGAAAATACCTACGTTTTGATGTATATATTGTGTATGACAAGTAAAAATTGTGGATGTAAGAGCAATTTATAGAGAAGGGACAAAGACATGTTTTTAAAGCTACATTGTGTAAGAATTACTCCCATCTAGCGTTGAGATCATATATCGCAATCAACTCTCTCTCTCTCGCCACGCAGTATTGCAGCTACGGTAGCCTTCATGCTTCAAAAAGCAAAGGTGTACAAAAGGCCGTCTATCAGCCGTCATTGTTGGAGTTCATGCTTTCTCTTAATACATCCATGAGTTCATGTCGGAGAGTAGCGCAGACACCACGAGCGGGCACGCACGCCCCCCTGACGGAAAGGAGAGAAAGAAAAGGAGACTACAGCGGTCCGGAGGATAATTAACTAGTTGGGATTTGGTGTGTACCTCCAAAGCAGCTCCAATGTTCACTCTTTTTCACGTCTCTTGCTCTTTTCAATATCCGTTTTCTTTTTCTGGGCGAAGAAGAAGACTCCTGTTCCTGAAATTTGGATTTTGAATACATGTGGTCCTGCATGTTTCCTTCTTAAAACTTGCCGTGGCCGGGAAGCGACGATACCCATTAGCAGCAGCTGTGAGTCGAAAACGCGAAAGGCGGAGCATTATAGCCTGTATGTCCCTTACCAGCTAACGTATTTCAATATGGCGCGTCATTATGGAGCATATTCCCCAGTTCATGCAAGTGCAAATGTAAAATTCCAAGCCAATAGGAATACTTGAAATTGATGGTGGTGGTCAGTATTCATGAAAAAGGACAAGTTTGTGAAGGGCAATACAGATTTTGATAATGAACAACTACAAACGTTACACACTGGGGCTTTAAGGTTCTGAACTCTAGTCAAGTCACGCAGTACACACCCATTAGTAATGCAAACAAATCCTGAAATGATCACAAAACTTAAACAGCTTTTTCACAAAAATTGTAAAAGATATCAAAACACTGAGCACACCCTGAATACCTGAATATTTTCTGAATGGTTTAAAGTTTGAATCACGTATGTAGGTGAAAGAATGGTAGGAGGAGATACATTTTGAAGCAGAAGAGGATTTGAAGGATTTGAAGCCCGCTCCCATTGACTTTAATGTTAAAATAAAATGTTTAAAAGCTTAATATTTAAGAAGTAGTAGGGCATAGCAGGGTGCTGAGCAGAACCATGACAGCAGCTGCAACAATTATTTAGATGCCACCCCAATCCAAGGAAAACTCTGAGACAAGAAAGGACTCGAGGAATAAGCTCCCCAGAGCTAAGTTAGTAACAAGCATTACTGGGACATAAATGCACACATTCATGACATTTACATTTTCTTTTCCCAGACATTTTTAGTTAAGATGCTCCTCCATCGGTCACAGGGGAAAGTGAAATTTAAATCTGTCATGGAGTGGTTGTATTCATTGAGGCACTTTAAAAATATTTATTTAAAGGTCCCATGGCATGAAAATTTCACTTTATGAGGTTTTTTAACATTAATATGTGTTCCCCCAGCCTGCCTATGGTCCCCCAGTGGCTTGAAATGGCGATAGATGTAAACCAAGCTCTGGGTATCCTGCTCTGCCTTTGAGAAAATTAAACCTCAGATGGGCCGATCTGGAATCTTGCTCCTTATGAGGTCATAAGGAGCTTGTGATTACTTGTGATTTTGTGTTTTATACAACTTTAATGAGCATTGTTGGAGGGAGACCTATGATTTTCAGTGACGACTGCTTCTGTAATTGTGCATCTGACAATTAGAAGAAGACATGCCTTTATTATGAAATTCACATTTTCCCTCAGTTGGTAGCCTACAGTTTGTAAACACATTACACACAGGCCTGAAATACACACACATGCTCAGGACCTATACATGCACTATTGGAGAGATGTCAGAGTGAGGGGGCTGCCCATGGACGGGCGCCCTGAGCAGTTGGTGGTTTATAGACATGACAGTAATACTTTAAACAACATTTTATGACACAATGTAGAAACTAATAAGGAAACTCCAAGGCACTCTCTTTTAGAAAAATACAAAGCCTTTATTTATGGCTTAGTCATCATAAATCTTAAAGTAATCCGACGCGTTTCGGCATACAAGCCTTCGTCAGGGAGTTATGACACATTTGAAGCCAATTCAGAGACCTGAGTACTGGTGTGCTGTCTTTTCAGGACTCTGCAGCAGTTGAGCTTTAAATTAGTTGAAGCTGTCAGTTTTTACGGGGAGAACTGAATAAACTGTTGGTTGAAAACAAACCAACAGTTTATTTATTTATTAACTTTATTTAGTGATCAAACTGACAGAGAGTGCACCTGAAATGTTGCTAATATTCCCTCATTGTGCAATGAAACTGTGCACACAACTGCAGGAAGTACAGTTGTCATTCAGAGTTGAAGCAGGAAGTGTGTCTATAAAGTGTGATGGTTGCTTATACAAACAGTCTGGGTAATAATGTTACTGTTCAGGTTGTTTTCTCTTCTAATTAAGTTTGGCTAACCTGGAGGTTTGTTTCCAACCTATCTCATCGTGTGTGTGTGTGTGTGTGTGTGTGTGTGTGTGTGTGTGTGTGTGTGTGTGTGTGTGTGTGTGTGTGTGTGTGTGTGTGTGTGTGTGTGTGTGTGTGTGTGTGTGTGTGTGTGTGTGTGTGTGTGTGTGTGTGTGTGTGTGTGTGTGTGTGTGTTAGACTCTTTTTGGAGAGGGCCCAGCTGGAGTACTCTGAGGAGGAGAACAACATCCTTGGCCAGGGTGGCAGTGGCACCATCATCTACCGTGCCCGATATCGTGACCAGCCAGTGGCCATCAAACGCTTCCACTTCAAGAAGTGTCGACAGCAAACCATCAGCAGTGACACAGGTACAGAGGCATTTATTTTTTATGAAATTGTTAAATGGGTTTTTGAAAGCTGCTGCTGTGTCAATACTAAATGCAACCGGGACGGGCGTGCAGTGGACTCATTAATAGTTGATTCATGTTTGTTTTTTGATGAAAGCAAATATCGGTAATAACAGAAAAAAAAGCTAGTTAATAGGTAATCAATGCGATCTGCCATCTTGCTACTACTGGTTACCTCCGTTGCGTATTGTGCAGCGCCCTGTGTTGATGACACATCCTTGATTACAATGGTACTGCTTAAAACTGGTGGAAACGCAGGCTGGTTCGTAAGGCTAGGTTTACATTGCTACATTTTGTTTTTTAAGCGGAGTTTTGAGTAGAAGAATTAATCTCCGTTTAAACTAAATGGCCCAAACCAAAATATCTCATCAACATTCTCGTATACTGGGCATAAACAGGAGGCAGCATGTAGACTCTGCCCGCTGCTGGTAGTTGCCATGGTAAAGTTAGTAGCTTACTCTGAGAGAACGAGACATCATGATTGATAAGACCCAATCAGGCGGCGAATCATTTGCATCAGTGTTGGTGTTGCCAAACGTCTCCGTTTGCAGCCTTGAGACTGCAACACAACCTCACGGATTCCAAAACAAAACGGGGTCAGAAGTGTTTCGAGAGGTGTAAACGTAGCAAGATATTCGTTTTTAAACCAAAATGTAGCAATGTAAATATAGCGTAAGACAGCACAAAGGTTCCAAGAATCCTGAAGTTCAAGAAGCACAGCTGATTTGATGGAAAAGGGGGTAAGAGTGGCAGTTTTCCCCTCACCTCAAGTTTAAATTTGGCCATCTCATGGTCTTCATCAGCTAATTTTACTATCTCAAACTTCCTTGCATGACCTAAGTGTGGAACATCAGTCCCATGTTAATAGGTGGTGGTGGTATATGCAGGGATGGTAACACTTGACTCTTCACATGGACTTGAATAGAATCATGCAAAGACCTTGAGATGTGGATGAAAGTTCCAAAAATGCTAACAATTGTAAAGATTATTCTGTCACACATACAATGTCAAAAGTTTTAGAACACCCCAATTTTTTTAGTTTGTTATTTAAATTTGAGCAGTTCAAGTCCAATGAATAGCTTGAAATGGTACAAAGGTAAGTGGTGAACTGCCTGAGGTTAAAAAAAAAGTAAGGTTACCCAAAACTGAAAAATAATGTACATTTCAATATTTTTCAGGGAACAAGAAATGGGTAAACAATGTAAAGCTGTTCTGCAGCAATGGAGGTTGATCAAGCTTTGAAAGTTGGTGCTCCCACAGGTGTTCCAACTTGTCTGGATTACTTACAACCCCCTCTGTTTGTATAAAAGTATTGTTGGAACACACTGTGGTACCATACCCTCGTGAGCATTATTTGAACAGTATTGTACTGCAGAAAGTAGTGTGTTGCTATAAAAATGGCGGGAAAAAAGCAATTAACAATGGAAGAGAGACAGACCATCATAACACTTAAGAATGTTGGTCTTTCCTACAGAGAAATTGCGAAGAAAGTCAAGGTGTCAGTGAGTACAGTGTTCTTCACCATCAAAAGGCACTTAGAAACTGGGGGAAACTCTGACAGGAAGAGGTCTGGCAGACCCAAAGCCACAACACAATCAGAAGACAAGTTTCTGAGAGTCAACAGCTTGTGTGTGATTGGCGGCTCACAGGACAACAGCTTCAAGCACAGCTTAATAGTGGTCGTAATAAGCAAGTCTCAGTTTCAACTGTAAAGAGAAGACTTCGAGCTGCAGGTTTGATAGGTCAAGTTGCAGCAAGAAAGCCATTGCTAAGACGTCAGAATAAGAAAAAAAGGCCTGCGTGGGCCAAGAAACATCGTCAATGGACTACTGAAAACTGGAAGAAGGTGCTATGGACTGATGAATCAAAATTTGAAATCTTCGGTTCATCACGCAGGACTTTTGTACGCCGTCGAGAAGGCGAAAGGATGGTTCCTCAGTGTGTGACATCAACTGTCAAACATGGAGGAGGAAGCATGATGGTCTGGGGCTCTTTTGCTGGATCCAGGGTCGATGATTTATACACGGTGAAAGGCACCCTGAACCAAAACGGCTACCACAGCATTTTGCAGTGCCATGCAGTACCCTCTGGTATGCCAGACTGATCTCATGAATTGGCGTATGTATGACACGCCAATTTGTATTACGTTTTTGCGTGTTATGAAGACGCATAATCGCATTTTTGCGTGTATATCAACGCAAATCGGCCGCCATTGGCCTATATTGCGAGTCCATTTCCGCCGTAGCGAGTGCTATAAAGCAACGAGGGATTGGGTAAGGAGATAGGTTGCGGTGGCGGATGTGTAAAACACAGGACTTTCACCTGGGAGAGCCGGGTTGGCGCCCCGCGAGTGGCGATTTTTTCGGCCGTTTTTTCAGTTTTATTTTTTTTATTTTTTGTTTTTAATAAGCCTTACCCAATGTTTCTTTCCTAAACCCAACCATTTGTTGTTGTCGTAAGCGTGTTTTAGTCGTTATTTTCCGTGTTTTTGTCACTGTTTTTGTCACTGTTTTGTTACTGGGAGAGCCGGGTTCGCGCCCCGCGTGTGGCGATTTTTCGGCCGTTTTTTGCAGTTTTTTTGTTTTTATTTTTTGTTTTTAATAAGCCTTACCCAATGTTTCTTTCCTAAACCCAACCATTTGTTGTTGTCGTAAGCGTGTTTTAGTCATTATTTTCCGTGTTTTTGTCACTGTTTTGTTACTAAATCCTTTTCCTGTGTACTTTTCCTAAAGTCAACCATTTTCTTTTCTTGCCAGGCGATAGTACGTCGCGTTCTCGCGATAACGCGCAACCTGGCGAGGCCACGTGGTGGGTCTGTTTACATCAGCTGTTTCCAGCGTGTATCATACACGTGGATAGCTGAAAATGACGTAAAATAACACGCCATTTGGCTTTCTGAAAGTGGCGTATATATTTACGCAAAGTCATGATGCCATGTTGGGTATGCGCCTAATTGGTCAGGGGTTCATCCCACAGCAAGATAATGACCCAAAACATAAGTCCAAGCTATGGCAGAACTACCTTAGGAAAAAAGAACAAGATGGTAAGCTTAAAAACAAAAGTTGTAGAAAGAATGCCTCGAGTGTACAGCTGTTATATCTGCCAAAGGGGGCTACTTTGATGAGTCAAAAATTTAGAATACATTTTGGTTTATAAATTGATTCCATTATTTCTTTTTTAACTTAAATTGTTCATTTGTTCTATTCTTTCATTTCAGAGTACAATAAGACATTGAACTGCATGAATTTCAATAAAAACCTGGAAAAATTGGGGTGTTCTAACACTTTTGACCAGTAGTGTATACCACCTCATATTAACAAAGCGACACAATTGGACCACCATTGTTAATAAGGGGCGGCTGTGGCTCAGGTGATAGAGCGGTCACCTACCGATCCCTGGCCCTGCAGTTCCATGTCGAAGTGTCCTTTGGCAAGACACTGAACCCCCGAATTGCTCCCGAGTGTAAATGTGTGTGAATATTTATCTGATGAGCAGGTGGCACCATGTATGGCAGCCTTGGCCACAGTGTATGAATGTGTGTGAATGGTGAATGGTTCCTGTACTATGTTAAAGTGCTTTGAGTTGTCGTTAAGACTAGAATAGTGCTATATAAATACAGTCCATTTACATAATAGATAGCAAAAGGAGGACACAGATGCAGTAAAGTATGTAGACCTATTACAGTTGGAATTTGAAGTATAAGGTTCGTGAAAAATTGAGATCCTGGAGAATTCATCCAGGCACAAATCTGGTCTTTCTGTATTTAATTTGAAAGTATCCCTTTTTTCAATTCCCTTTCATTCCATTCTTTCTTGCCCCAGACACCATGGTGAAACATCTGCAGTCCGCAGATGCCTGTCGCAGCTTCTCTGAATTTCGCCAAGAGGCCAGTATGTTACACTCTCTGCAGCATCCCTGCATCGTCTCTCTGGTGGGCATCAGCATCCATCCACTCTGCTTCGCCCTGCAGTTAGCCCCCCTGGGCAGCCTCAACTCCGTGCTGGAGGAGAAGCACAAAGGCACAGGCACGTACAAAGATCTGCATCAAGTCATTTCCCACCTGACATTTGTCTGAAAGCCCGTTTCTGTGTTAGGGGAACTGAGGTTATGTTTTCTCATTGTAGGCTCCAGGTACATGCCCCTTGGTCACATGCTTACTTTCAAAGTAGCCTATCAGATTGCTGCAGGACTGGCTTACCTTCACAGGAAGAGCATCATCTTCTGTGACCTCAAATCTGACAACATCCTGGTGTGGTCTCTGGAGGTCTGTATATGGGTTAGAGCTGCAAAGATTAATCGGATAATTGATTAGGTGTCAACTATTGAATTAGTTACCAACTATTTTGATGATTGGTTTGAGTCATTTTACAGTTTTGTTCAAAATAATAGCAGGTCCAACATCACTAAACTCATGAGTCCAATTTTTTGGTAGAAGTGATATTTCTACATGGCAAATAATTTACTAGTAAGTGTTGTACAGTCATAGAAAACCAACAGACCCAACAGTCATGACATGCATGCTGCTCATTCTGTGTAATTAAGGCCCGAGCGCCGACAGCGGCGAAGGCCCAATTGAAACTGAAGGAATTATTAGGGCCCGAGCACCGACAGCGAAAACTGAAGGAATTATTATTACACCAAATGAATTTGCTTTTTGAGGGGCTTAACATATTCAAAAACTCACCAAAATTGGCGGTTGCATCAAGTCTGGTGAAAATTTACGTATTTTAATGGTTTTGGGAATAGGCGCACAAAAATGGCTCCCTAGCGTCCCCTACAAAGTTAAAAAAATTGAGCCCCTGCGGTGCGTTTAACGAAGACTCACGAAAGTTGGTACACATATGTAACATGTCAAGATGTACAAAAAACGTCATGGGAGCCATACCCTAAACCCAACAGGAAGTCCGCCATTTTGATTTCAAAGTTCGAAATTAGTGCAATTTTGGCCATTTCCACGTCATACTTTAACGAACTCCTCCTAGAGATTTCATCCGATCAACTTTAAATTTGGTCTGTGCCATCTTACGACATTAAAGATGAAAAGTTGTTAAAATAAAAACTTTGTCATAGGGCGTTTTGCCGCCGAAACAGGAAGTGGGTGTAACTTGAGTGTACATTGTCCAACTGGCTCGAAACTTTTCAGGATTCATAAGAGTCCAACCCTGAGGACAAATAAAGGCCGATATTTACTTAAAGTCATAGCGCCCCCTAGTGGCAACAGGAAGTAGGCCTAAAAGTCAAGGTGCTATACTTTAACGAACTCCTCCTACAGATTTCATCAGATGGACTTCAAACTTGGTCTGTACCATCTCAACACCTTAAAGATGAAAAGTTATTAAAAGAAAAACTTTTCGTCAGACGGAGTGGGCGTGACGTGGTGGCCATTTTGAGTGTTTAGTGATGAACAAAGAAGTTGTTGTAACTTGAGTGTACGTTGTCGTATCTGCCTGAAATTTCTCACGATTGACAAGGGTCCAGGCCTGAGGACACCTACAGGCCAAAATTGACTTTTGGTCATAGCGCCCCCTGCTGGCAACAGGAAATGCGCCTTATATGACAAACATCATCCGATTTACATGAAACTTATAATGTGTGGTCTACATGTGATACTGAGCCGCCCCCTATACTTTAACCACGCCCACTTACTCAGGCCACGCCCCCTTTCATAACATTTGAACCGTTTAAGGTAGAGTCTTGTGTGAGGTGTGATTGAACTCAGCAGAGTTCCTTCTTCATTGGTGATGGTTTGACCCGCCCCCTAAGCTTTAGCCACGCCCCCTTTTATAACATTTGAACCGTTTAAGGTAGACCCTTGTGTGAGGTATCATTGAACTCAGCAGAGATTTCGTTCTTCATTGATGATGGTTTGGCCTACCCCCGATGGTTAAGCCACGACCCCCTTTCATAAATGCTGACCCATCTAGGGTAGAGTCTTGTGTGAGGTATTATTGAACTCAGCAGAGAGTTCCTTCTTCATTGGTGATGGTTTGACCCGCTCCCTAACCTTTGGCCATGCCCCCTTTTATAACTAATGACCCGTTTGATGTAGACCCTTGTGTGAGGTATCATTGAACTCAGCAGAGACTTCCTTCTTCACAGGCGTCAATTATGGCCCATATTTAAGGAAGGAAGGAAGCAAATCTTGTGCATGCTTGTTATAGTGCATTTCACACTGAAATACTTAGCAAAATGGGTCGTTCCAGTCATTGCTCTGAGGAACAGCAGACTTTGATTAAAAAGTTGATTTTAGAGGGGAAAACATATAAAGAAGTGCAAAAAACTATAGGCTGTTCAGCCAAAATGATTTCAAATGCCTTGAAATGGCATCCAAAGCCTGAACAAAGTGGGAAAAAACAGTCAACTACCATTTGAATGGATCGAAGAATAGCCAAAATGGCAAAGGCTCAACCAATGATCAGCTCCAGGAAAAACAAAGAAGACTTAAAGTTACCTGTGAGTACTGTTACGATCAGAAGAAGGCTATGTGAAGCAAAGCTATCAGCTAGAAGCCTCCGCAAAGTCCCATTGCTGAAAAAAAGACAATTACTGAATAGGTTGAAATTTGCCAAAGGACACATTGACTGGCCAAAGGAGAATTTTGTGGACTGATGAGAGCAAAATTGTTCTTTTTGGGTCTAGGGGTACAGTTTGTCCGACGACCCCCATGCACTGAATTCAAGCCACAGTACTGTGAAGACAGTAAAGCATGGTGGTGCAAAAATCATGTTATGGGGATGTTTCTCATATTGTGGTGTTTGGCCTATTTATCGCATACCAGGGTCATGTTATATAAATTTTTGATTTGGGTTCATTGACAATATTCTAATGTATTCATAATATAACATATCAACATATCGGACTTCAGTAGTAGAACAATAGAGTCCTGATTTCCTGTTTCATTTGTTGTCCCTGCTGTTTTCACAGACCACTGAACTTTATCAGGACAGACAGGCATTAAAAATACTATCAATAGACTTGAATCTTATCAACAAACTATATTTTCTAAGGAAGCAGACAGGCTTGCCATTTCTATCATCTAACTTGTTCACTAATTCATGTATATTCTTCCAGGTGCAGGGTCCAGTTAACATTAAACTGTCTGACTATGGCATTTCTCGACAAACTTTCCATGAGGGAGCGTTGGGGGTCGAGGGCACACCAGGTTATCAGGCTCCTGAGATCCGACCAGGCATCGTGTATGATGAGAAGGTACCGATCACCTCTTCTTAACCCACATTAAGTGATGTGTGATATGATTAGTATAATAGGCCGTACACACCTGGACGAATATCGGCGCGCGTTATTCCCCAGCATTTTTCAACGCATTTTTTGTGTTCGCTGACGATGAGCCGAGTGAACATGCAAATTCATTCCCTGACATTAGATGGCGCTTAATGTAAAAGAGAAATACCCCGGTACACAAGGTGGCGATTGTCAAACGTTTGTGGGAAAAAGTTACAAGCCTATGTACATGAAAGACAATTAAGTGAAATGAAACTCACCATCAAGGCCCATTTGCTCTGCAATACCACTCCATAGCAGTTCTCTTTTGTCAAGATTTTTGTAGTCGCTGTCGCATTTGTCATAAAGTGCTTTATGTTCCGACACCAACGAGACCAGCGCTCTATAATCATCTTGCCTTGCATGTACCTCGTCTTATTTCTTCCCGGCAGTGTTCTTCGCCATTACGTATGTGTGCTTGGCAAGATCGTTTTGTTTTTGAGCGCCCCCAAGTTGTGTTTTACTGTAACTTCAGAAGCTCCAGACACGTGAGCAAAAGCGCCAATCTCATTGGTTGGATAGTTTTTGACGCGGCGCGTCAAACCAATAAAACGAACCCGAGGCGTTTTTTTAAAAATGACTCTTTTACGCGTGGCGTTTTTCGCATCGGTGTGCACACTCACATTGGCGCCCTTTGTTTAGTCACGAGGCATTAAACGTTGGCGAATAACGAGCGCGAAATTCGTCCCGGTGTGAACAGGCCTTAAGAGTATAGTGAGGTTGCTAATGTCTTTTGGTAGAGCTGGAACAATTCCAAATGTAACTGTACAATTAATTGTCTCAGAAATAATTGCGATTAACAATAGAATTGTCTCTTTCAGTCAAATTTAAAAATATGCAGTTATTTATAACTTTTTCAAACACATTAAAGTAAAAAAAAAAAGGATACATTTTTTGGCTATATCTATGTGACCCAAACCATGTAATACCACAAATACACAGCCTACGAAGTAAACAACGCCTCTTTTTATCATAAAACATGGGGGATCTCTTATATCAATTTAACGTACTTGATTTTTTTTTTCATGCTAATCTGTTAGCCACTGCTCCTTTGCGTCAAAAGGAGCCAGTTGAGGTGTTTTAGCATCTAGTAAGGATGCACCCTGGGTGCCTCACTAGGGAGATGTTCCAGGCACGTCCAGCTGGGAGGAGGCCTCGGGGAAGACCCAAGACTAGGTGGAGGGATTATATCTCCACCATGGCCTGGGAACGCCTCGGGATCTCCCACTCAGAGCTGGCCAACAGTGGATAATGTGGCTCGCCAAATTAACAAAGCGTGTACTTGGCTTCTGGTTACATATTACGCACATAAGGGGTTCATTCCCATCCAGCCTGCACGTATTGTTACTAACTGGTTTTAATGATGAAAATTAAAAAGGTACCATAACCCAGTATTTACATTTTTTGTTGGATGAATTTTGCCTAAATATTTGGGAGCCCACATATCATGACCTTCTCTGTGTCACATGTCCATGGGAAAGGCAGTGTAAACAGGATTGTCTGATTATGTAATGTGATAAACTATTTGTCATATTAAAGTTAAAGACCCCCTTTTTACAACTAAACGGTAAAACTTGGATTTTATATAACTGCCTTTGATAAAGTAATTGTCTCTAAGACCGGCCTTATTCTCTGACTGCATTAGCATTAGCAGCTTCTCCACTGTCCAGGGTTGACGTCAATTTTAGTCAATATATTTTGAATTCAGCCAGCATGTGTTTTCTGTGCTGACTAGGCCTGTAACAATTATTACATAATTGTCTAATAGTCAATTATTTTTCATAATCATAATTATTATTTTTCTTTGTTTAACCGCAGTTAATTGCTAACAGTAGCTAAGGTCTTAAGGGGTTTGGCTGTTGACAGTAATTGTTGATTTTGTCTACTGCGTGCTGCGTGCTCCGCCGTCCGTCAATACCCACCAGGTCCGGATTTGTTGCGGAACGGCTGCGGCCGTGACTGACAGCTGTAGTCACGAGGACCCACAAGTTCTCGCGAATTCACGTAGAATAGAACCACAAAACCAACAACAGTTTGTTTCCATCCAGAGGAGTAGAGGGGAAACGACTCTGTGCTGTGTTTTCAAGGTGTAGTGCAGGGAAATATGATCCGCCGTGAGCACGGTGTATTTTATTTAGAAAATTAACCGGATATTTATTTTGTTTCTGTGCTCGTCTTCCTGTCCCGCACTATCTGCCGTGTGCTGAATTGCTGCGGAGCTCTCCGTCGTCCGTCAAAAATAGAAGCTCTGCGTATCTGCTCCGGAGGGCTGCGGACTGACGGAACTGGGACGGAGTAGGGACGCAGACGTTCCGCAGTCAGTGGAAATACACAGATTGACTTTAATGGAAACCTAATGACTCCGTTGACGTTCCGGAGACGTTCGGCAGACGTTCCGCATCCAGTGGAAATTGCCGGTTAAAGCTATACTAGTTGTCGTCACTTGAGCCTATACACGTTCATACCAACAAAAATGACAAGGGTGGATACAGTTAAACAGAATTGTATAATAATAAAGGGGCGTTGTTTACTTCATAGACTGTATTTGTGTAACTCAGAGATGGGAAGTAACGAAGTACAAATTAGAGGTCGACCGATAGTGGATTTTACCGATACCGATAGCTAGGTTGGGCCGTATTTGCCGATAACCGATTAATCGACAGATAGTATTTAGAATTGATACTGGATAAAACAGTTGACAAAATACATAAATGTTTTCTAAAAAGTCCCGTCGCTTTTGCCAATAATCAAAATAATAATGTTATTGATATTACACCCACAGCAATGCTACACAAGCATGTGTGTTGTCTAAAACAGTTCTCCTACATATTTGGAGTCATCCAGTGCAAAAATAAACATAATGAGCATTATAATTCATATAAAGGACAAACTATTTACATTTCTTCAAAAAAGGCCCAAATGTATGCCAAATCTCAAAACAGTGACGCCATTCTTCTCTGTAGAACGGTTTAGAACTAGCCTGATGTGGTCCTACCATGGATGTATTAATATTAAGAGAACGGGTCCTACTCAGATTCTAGTCAGAATATGAGTCTGAAACCGCTCCACTGGGCTGTGATTATGGGGCGTGGTCCAACCGAACCAGGAAAAAAAATGCCTCTGCATTCATTGGATAGACCCTTATATACTGTCTATGGATAGACCTACAACCAATCAGAGCAAAGGAACTCAACACAGTGTATCCTCTCCATAGCAACCACTCTTTGCACAATGCATTCGTTCTAACTTCCGACTTTTAGACTTTTTTGAAGCTGGATATATCATTTGTTGCATGTAAATATAAATGTGGATAACGTTAGTGATAGTGACATGCTTGCTACAGTTGCATTTCTAGAGATGAATCGGCGAAAACACTTTTATTTCTCTGATTCACGGCTTTGTTATGACCGCGCTGGGCGCTCCCTCTCTCCAGTCTCTCTCTATGTCTCTCCACCATATAACGCTCTCTCTCTCTTCAATCTCTCTCTATCTCTCTCCACCATATAACGCTCCCTCTCTTCAGTCTCTCTCTATGTCTCTCCACCATCTAACGCTCCCTCTCTTCACTCACTCTCTATCTCGCTTCACCATATAGCTAATGCTATCGTGCTTTCGGGCAGTTGTTGATGCTCCTCCGCTGAGGATTTTAAAATGAATGCGCTATCGATTCTACACATCTCAATTCTCCAGCGGCAGCCACTAGACGGATCGTGGACGATTTGGGTCGGACTTGCGTTTATTTTTGTCAGTGTTTTAACCTCTTGAGGTAAGTTAGCCTACTGCTAATGTTTAGCGTCATCTCAGCCTCGAAAGCAAACAAACATACTGTTATGCTGTTCTTTCTCTACTAATGCAGCATATATTCAACAAATTAATAACTTTATAATGATATGACAAAATGTACTGTATACCTTTTTGCTGTCGAGGCTTTAAACGCGCATCTGATGTCAGCCTTCTCCGCACAGCATGTGCTCTCCGTGCAGCGCGCAGTAACACGTGTCGAAAATAAACACACTTGCTCTGTAAGTTTGACTGCAGTGCTGCGACTCCAAATGTTTCTTCAAATTTGACGTAGTGTTTTTGTAGCTAGATAGCACTTTGTCGCCATCAGCAGAGTGTACAACGAACCTTAATATTGCCGTCTTTAGATGACACAAACTCAAAATAGTGACTGTATTTCCAGCTAGAAAACGCACATCTCTCTCCTCCCTCCATTGTTGTTTACGTTTATGTCGCTGCGTGGTACACGTGAACTGTCCACATGCTGAAAACGTGACTTGTCGCATAAGTGACTTCACTCCCCGAGACGCAAGAAGAAAGCAAAAATATATATTTTTACTAAGGAAAATGACAAAAATAGTAACGCACAGTGACTTGCATAAGTAACTTGCATAAGTAACTTTAATCTGATTACTGGTTTGGAAATAGTAACGCGTTAGATTACTCGTTACTGAAAAAAGTGGTCAGATTAGAGTAAACGCGTTACTTACTAAGTAATGGCATCACTGACCAGGAGTAATTTATAGTTCTATTTTATAGCATTCGATTATCTGTTCAAAAAATGTTCTATGTTCAATGCAAAATGTCAAATTTTCTATTAAAGAAAAGATAGAAAATAAATATTTGTGTGTGCTGTAAAGTGTTTAGAAAAAATGGAATCGGATCGGCAAAAATCGGTATCGGCTGGTCAAACTAAATGAAAAATTGGAAATCGGAATCGGCCTAGAACATTGTAATTGGTGCATCTCTAGTCAATAAGTAACAATTATAAAAACATCCAAGCACAGTAAACATAGTAAGCTCAGACCTCAGCCCTCCTTCCTGTTGTACTATCATTCAGTAGCCTTATTACCTGGGGGTAAAAACTATTCCTGAAACGTGATGTGCACGTTGGGATGCTCTGCACACGTCTCCCTGATGGAAGGTGGGAGAAGAGATTGTGTGCAGACCACAGCAGGGTTTTGGTCTATATGGCTGGCCGAGGCTCCTCCTCTCCTTGGGGAGGCTAGCTTTACTAGGGCTTACTGTTTAACCAGCCCCTTCCCTTTGTAGTGGAAGCTTTCAAAGAGCAGAGAAAAATATCTGTAAGCCTCCACCTCTATTCATCAGCCCCTCTCCCACAGAATCTGCTGACTTCAGCCAATCAAACACCTTTCCTCCTCTCCAGGAAGTTAATTGAACTTTTTGATGAGATTGAACTATTATAATAGGATGCAAACAATGCCGGAGAGAGAATAAATGATGAAGCAAGTGGAAAAAGAAAGTGTAACAGGAAAATAAATGTAAAACAGCTTCATGGCTGTTAACGTGTTTGCCAGCTGTTAAGTATCTTGGCAAGAATTGGAATATGTGTCCGTGTTTGTCAGTTGGATCTTGACATTATACAGTAACGCTAATAAAAAGCAGCTACAAGCCATTTGTTTATAGGCTTGGATAATATCAACAATACTGAGTGACAAGATTAGGAATCCAAAACATGGATTGTTGATTGTAGTTTGAATGTAATGAATGAATGAGTGGTCTAGAAATTTGTGTCTATTAGGTAAATATATACAGTATATATTAGGGCTGTCCAAAACAAATATTTTTTAAAAGATTAATCTAGCGATAATTTTTTTCGATTAGTTGACTAATCTAATGATTAATTTTTCAATTAATCTAACGATTAATTTTTAAATTGGTGATTATTTTCCCATTACTCAATTATTAACAATTTACACAAAACAAATTTCAATAAGGTTCAAATCTTTATTTATTAAAATTGTTTGGATTTTGGGGAGACTATCTTGGACGATGTGTGGAATGGGGTTTGGTCAGGCCCTGCAGGTTGCTTATTTACCAACAAAGCCAGGGAGATGCAATTTAGGGTCATACACAGGCTCCATATCACACCGGTGAAACGCAATAGGTTTAACCCATTGCTCTCGAAATTTTGTAATAAATGTAAGATTTCTGAAGGTACATGTTTCCACTGTATATTTGAATGCCCCCTTATTAATGACTTCTGGGTCAAAATATGTAAGGAAATTGATGTTATATTCAAGAAAAAACTAGCTCTTACTCCCGTCAGCTGTATTCTGGGGTTAAATACTAAAGCATTGGGTCTTGGCTCCTCCAAACTAAGGCTGCTGGAGGTGCTTATCTTTAATGCAAGGAGATGCATTCTTCTTCTGTGGATCTCAGACTCTGTTCCCACGATTCCACAATGGACTCGGAGTGTGTTGGAACTTCTCCTATTAGAAGCTATTAGCTTCTGGCTCAGAGACATGCCTTTTCGCTTTTTCGAAATCTGGGACCCCTTCTTGGACTATATAGGGGAGGATGGTGCACGGACCCTTCAGAGTGGCCTCTATGGTTTAGCATGGTCTGAGATCTCGAAGTACATTTCCAGGTGACATACAATAGCTTAAGTAACCCAATTTGACTGATTATGTTGAGTATGCCTCAAATGTGCAAACCTTCTGTGTTTTTTGTTTAGTTTTATTTTTATTTTTATTGTATTTTATTTTATTTTTTTTGTCTTGGTTGTTTATTTTAAGGGGTTACGGGTGGGCTAAAAGGAGGGCTTTAGTCTTTACTCAGTGGCTGTATTCCTTTATGTTGTATGTGCCCCGAGGAAATTTAATAAAGATATGTTTATAAAAACTTAAAAAAAAATTTTTAACACTGCACTGTTCCAAGTAAGATTTATTTTTAATGCAACCTGAAGCCAGATGTAGGCTATCAATCCAACCACAAAATAAAGTCACTTTCAGGAGGAATACAAAAGTAAAAACTTAAAGTAAACAGAGAAAGTGCAAAAAGAGTAGTGCATGAGAGATTAACCTGTATTTGCTTTTTTAACAGTAGGTAAAATAATGAATACGCTCTTGTTTAACATCCAAGCTCTTCTCCCTTTAATTGAACTTTAATTATTTGTATCTAAAGGCTGGTTAAGCACTGTAGGGAGGAGCAGTTGGACAGTTTTTTTGTCTCGTTCCAGTGATTAGCACATCTGGGTGATGGCGTCGGATATGTGTTAGCATGTTAGATGTATTTCTTTCATACTCCTCAAACCTGCAGTATTTAAATAAGTCATTAGTCCTATTAAGCTTTCTCCTTTCATTTGTCACCCGATCTGTATATAATACAACTTATTACGCTACATAAGTTAATACCTCCAGTATTTTACATAATACTAACAAGGATGAGAGAATCAGGTGTCTTTGTCTTTCTAGCGGGGATAAAAACTGTAGACATTATGAAGAGTGAGAAGGTGCTAGAGTAGTCAGATTGAGGTCGGACTTCCTTATAAGAATATTAGCCGTTTTCCATAACGTACCACAAACCTTAAGTATATCTTGAGTCACTACCAAGTGATGTCACCACAGAAGTAGTTCAGTGATTTGGAATTGCACGACTGTTTGTCTCTGCAGTTATTCTGGGAAGTCCCACAGGGGCAGAGTGCCCTATCACTCTCTGTGACCACTCAGAGACAGGAATCCTCTCAGATATTTTGGTCCTCAGATATGGGTTTCAAGGATGAGATGAACAAGAAAGGAGAAAAACTGGAGTATGTGTTTACTTTATAAACACAAAGTATAAGTGTTTGTTTTTTTAAATCGCACTTCATGAACAAATTTGCTCTTTGGAGTCAATTGCAAATGAGGGAAAAACAAGGCACTCTGATAAATCGACTCCAGAAGATAAGAGGAGAGCAGGATAAGCCAGAGTTGTGTTGCTGTGGAGTATCTGGCAAGTCTCCATTGTCATTATCAGTAAAAGTCAAGCAATCATTCACCTTCCCCCCTTCTCCCTCTGCTGGTTAGTAAAGGAGTATAGTTACACCTCATCTTTCAAAATACTTTTATGGCATTATGCCTTGCTATTGGGGTGGGGGGAAAATCATATCGTGATATTTTTTTGCGACGATTTTTAAAATTGAATTCCTTTTCCTAGAAGTTATACTGTATATATAATACATATACATATACATATATATATATATATATATACATATATATATATATATATATATATATATATATATATATATATACATACATATATATATATATATATATATATATATATACATACATACATACATATATATATATATATATATATACATACATACATACATATATATACTATATACATATATATATATATATATATATATATATATATACATATATATATACATACATATATATATATATATATATATATATATATATATATATATATATATATATATATATATATATACATATATATATATATACATATATATACATACATACATATATATATATATATATATATATATATATATATATATATATATATATATACATACATACATACATACATACATACATATATATATATATATATATATATATATATATATATATATATATATATATATATATATATATATATATATTATACACTACTGGTCAAAAGTTTTAGAACACCCCAATTATTCTAGTTTTTTTATTGAAATTTTAGCAGTTCAAGTCCAATGAATAGCTTGAAATGGTACAAAAGGTAATTGGTGAACTGCCTGAGATTAAAAAAAAAAGTAAGGTTACCCACAACTGAAAAATAATGTACATTTCAGAATTTTACAAAAATGAAATGGGTAAACAACGTAAAGCTGTTCTGCAGCAATGGAGGTTGATCAAGCTTTGAAAGTTGGTGCTACCAATTCCCACAGGTGTTCCAACTTGTCTGGATTACTTACAAACCCCTCTGTTTGTATAAAAGTATTGTTGGAACACACTGTGGTACCATACCCTCGTGAGCATTATTTGAACAGTATTGTACTGCAGAAAGTAGTGTGTTGCCATAAAAGTGGCGGGAAAAAGGCAATTAACAATGGAAGAGAGACAGACCATCATAACACTTAAGAATGTTGGTCTTTCCTACAGAGAAATTGCAAAGAAAGTCAAGGTGTCAGTGAGTACAGTATTCTTGACCATCAAAAGGCACTTAGAAACTGGGGGAAACTCTGACAGGAAGAGGTCTGGCAGACCAAAGCCACAACACAATCAGAAGACAAGTTTCTGAGAGTCAACAGCTTGTGTGATAGGCGGCTCACAGGACAACAGCTTCAAGCACAGCTTAATAATGGTCGTAATAAGCAAGTCTCAGTTTCAACTGTAAAGAGAAGAATTCAAGCTGCAGGTTTGATAGGTCGAGTTGCAGCAAGAAAGCCATTGCTAAGACGTCAGAATAAGAAAAAGAGGCTTGCCTGGGCCAAGAAACACTGCCAATGGACTACTGAAGACTGGAAGAAAGTGTTATGGACTGATTAATCAAAATTTGAAATCTTTGTTTCATCACGCAGGATTTTTGTACGCCGTCGAGTAGGCAAAAGAAGAACTTTCTGAAGAATATTTGATTTCCATTGTAGAAAGAATGCCACGAGTGTGTTCAGCTGTTATATCTGCCAAAGGGGGCTACTTTGATGAGTCAAAAATTTAGAATACATTGATTTATAAATTGATTCCATGATTTCTTTTTTAACTTAAATTATTTATTTGTTGTATTCTTTCATTTCAGAGTACAGTAAGACATTGAACTGCATGAATTTCAATAAAAACCGGGAAAAATTGGGGTGTTCTAAAATATATATACACACTCACCTAACGGATTATTAGGAACACCATACGAATACCGTGTTTGACCCTATCCTATCAATATTGGCCAACATTTCTAAAGAATGCTTCCAGCACCTTGTTGAATCAATGACACAAAGAATTAAGGCAGTTCTGAAGGCAAAAGGGATCCCCCACACTATAACACCCCCACCACCACCAACCTGCCCAGTGGTACCAAGGCATGACGGATCCACGTTCTCATTCTGTTTACGCCAAATTCTGACTCTACCATCGGAATGTCTCAACAGAAATCGAGACTCATCAGACCAGGCAACATTTTTCCAGTTAAATTAAATTATTTCATTAACGTGAAATTTAACAGGTGCTCCTAATAATCCTTTAGGTGAGTGTATATAGCAATGGTTGATGAAGCAATTGTTCACCTAAACATTTTTTGTTACGTTACCTACATCATATCGGTTTCCAGCAAAACATAGCAAAAGCAGAAAATGTTGAAAATCCATGTTATAAATAAATGTCAGACTGACTGACTGACTGACATGTGATGTGCATTCTTCTTGGAAAACAATTAGTTTTTAGAAATGTCTCATCATATATTGTCTCTAGAAGTGTATTATTTGTCTTTCGTTTTGTTAAAGAAGGAAATGAAAATCCCAATACTCAATACTATCGAACCGCAATACTTCTAGAATCACAATAAATGAAAATCGCAATACAAATCGAATACAATCAAGGACAAAAGCATATCGTCCCAGCCCTACTTGCTATGGTTACATGTACTGTTTACTCATTTCAGTTTCATCTTTTTCTTACTATCCTTTTGATTGACATTCCTGACATGTATTACATAACCAGCCACACACTCTTAAAATCCAAGGCTGACTGGAGGTCTTAATATTTCCGAAACCTGACCTTGATGCTCCGTGTTTTTTCTCTCATCACTGCCTAAAGGTGGACATGTTCTCCTATGGTATGGTGCTGTATGAGCTGCTGTCTGGGCGGAGGCCTGTGCTGGGACACCATCAGCTTCAGATAGCAAAGAAGCTCTCCAAAGGCATCCGTCCAGTGCTAGGCAGTCCACAGGAGGTTCAGTTCTGCTGCCTCCACAGCATGATGACCGAATGCTGGGACACCAAGCCTGAGAAGGTGAGCCTCCTTTTTTGTGCACATAAATGTATTTGGCCGACGCAGTTTTTCAGTTTGCTCTGGTTTGTAGTAAAATAGACTCATTAACTGTACTGCTCACAGTGTGGCTATGGCAGTGTTTAAAGGGTAATTTCGTACAGGTTTTTTTTAACCCAGACCAAACAGCTGTATTCTCAGTAACGTGACAATCTGCAAAAAAAACAGGTTGCTTATAAATCACTAAAATAGTAGTGACAGCACCGTTTGGCTTAGTTATCAATGCCGATAGAATATTGGCTAACACTATTGTTACTTACTTTATGACAAATTGTTTCAGCTGTGCTTTCTAACATGATGTCGTTGTGCTAACCGAGCACCATTACACTGTAAAAAATTTACTGTAAAATTTACAGTAACTTACTGGCAACAATTAGCCAGTAAGTTACTGTGAATAGTTTTTACAGTAAGGGTACTGTACTTCCATTGACAGTATTTTATGTATAAACTGTGAAATCAAAAACAATTAAATACTGTGATTTTAGTTGTATTTACAGTAACTTACTGGCTAATTGTTGCCAGTAAGTTACTGTGAATATGTTTTACAGTAAGGGTACTGTACTTCCATTTACAGTATTTTGTGTATTAACTGTAAAATAAAAAACAATTAAACACTGTGATTTTAGTTGTATTCACAGTAACTTACTGGCTAATTGTTGCCAGTAAATTACTGTGAATAAGTTTTACAGTAACGGTACTGTACTTCCATTTACAGTATTTTGTGCATTCACTGTAAAATAAAAAAACAATTAAACACTGATTTTTGTTGTATTTACAGTACTGTTTTACTGTAGAAGAAAAATAAATACTGTGATTTCAATTGCATTTACATACAAAAAAAACAGTTAAGCATTGTTTTTTATGTATTGTATGCAATACAGTACTAAACAGTAGATAAGTGTTAATCACTGTGAATTCAGTTTCTCACTGTACAATTGAAATACTGTATCACTGTGATTTAAAATTAGCCATCATTGAAAGAATCACCCATATTCTAAAACATTGCAATCAACTGCAGACAATAAGAAAATTGTTAACAGGCTATTTATTTAAAAACATTTAGTGAACAGGAATGACAAACAGGTACAACATAAAGGGATAATGGACACTGGACAACATGGCATTATACCATCCAAAGTTAACGCACGTTCTACGTTTGTAATGCAGCCACAATGCCCAGCAGAGCGTGTTAACTTTGGATAGTCTAATGGTGTGAAGTCTGTTATCCTGCTTATTCTACTGTTGCTAAATTTAATTTACGACTGAAGAAAATTTTACAAAACGAGGCTATTTCATTACAAGTTTTGTAAAGTTATAGAGCAAACTGTTACTAGTTCATTCACTAGTTCAGCATGACTGGTTGCTATGACGCAACAATAATACAAATTGAAACAATACGGCAAAAAAATTGAACTACTTTAAAGCCGTGCAAATAACAGATTATTACCACATTCTAAAGAGCAATAAATAACACAATGGCAATATTAAAATAAAATAAAACATTAACAATAAAAAAATTTAATATTTAACATTTCATGAACATTTAAAAACGGAAAGGAAAATAAACTTCCCCTGCCACTTGTCAAAGATCTATGGCCTCTTGCATGCTCTGACCTTGGAAACCTAGAATCCTAGTCTGAGCCCTGAAATCAAAGAAGAAAACACATTAGATCGTCTGAATGGTTTCGAAAAGGGTAAAACTCAACTGTTCAACTCTGGGGCAGCTGTAAAATGAGTCTATTTCCAAAAAATGTGGAGTGTTCTTTTAACAAGTACAACTTTTTATTTAAATAATGTAGGCTACTAGTAAATGGTGAAATTAACATTTAGAAAGATTAATAAATGCTGTAGAAGTGCAGTTTATTAATAGTTAATGTTAACTAATGTAGTTAACTAGAGTTTAATAAATGGAACCATATTGTAAAGTTTTACCAATTTGTTATGCACCGATTCAGACGTCTCGTGAGTTCAGTGTTGGACAGAGCAGTTGTTTTAACCATTCATTAAATGTAATCAGTTCAAAGGAGTCATTTGAGTACCGAACACGTCATTGGCGGACTACGGCATGAGTTTTATTATCCCGGGAGTTTAGGACAATGCACAAGATTTTTGTCAACACAGGAAACATTTCATCACTGGATATTCTTTTTTTTTTAAAGTGTTTATTTCAGCTGATGCGGGACAATTTTCAGAGTACATAAGGCAATGTTTTTATTTAGCACAATTCACACCCAGCGGTAATTCCACGGGAAAAAAAAATCTCTGAATGCTTGACATGAACTTTGGTCTTCCGATCTTTTACCATTGTGTCAATTCTCAATTGATTTTGATTAATATGCCTGAGGGAGCGACAGAGAGCAAGACAGTTTGAAGACGATGAGAGTGTGAACACGGCCAGGGCTCTCTCTCTCTCTCTGCTCGTTCTATCAGTAACACGCGTCCTGTCACAAGCGCAGCAGTCATCTACATCACACCATTCAAATTAGTATGTGTGGGAAACACTGATTTTCAAGTTTTACGGCTTTAATAGGGCTGGGCAAAAAAAAATAGATTTTTCGATTAATTGTTTTTTTTGTTTTTTTTAAATGTGGTCGGTAATGCGTTTCCTTTTATTTTCATGACTATTTCATGACATGAGATTCTCACTGAAAACATCAAAACTATGAATGAACATATGTGGAATTATGTACTTAACAAACAAGTGTGAAATAACTGAAAACATGTCTTATATTTTAGATTCTTCAAAGTAGCCACCCTTTGCTTTTTTATTAATAAGGGAAATAATTCCACTAATTAACCCTGACAAAGCACACCTGTGAAGGTAAAACCATTTCCGGTGACTATCTCATGAAGCTCATTGAGAGAACACCAAGGGTTTGCAGAGTTATCAAAAAAAGCAAAGGGTGGCTACTTTGAAGAATCTAAAATATAAGACATGTTTTCAGTTATTTCACACTTTTTTGTTAAGTACATAATTCCATATGTGTTCAGTCATAGTTTTGATGCCTTCAGTGAGAATCTACAATGTAAATAGTCATGAAAATAAAAATGAAACTCATTGAATGAGAAGGTGTGTCCAAACTTTTGGCCTTTACTGTATAATGCAGTAAATTCCTGCAAACATTGATTCACTTTAGCCTGTAGGTTGAGTATATTAATCCACACAGATTCTAAAACCAAATCAGTCATTTTAAAATGTTTTCCGAGACACAATATCACAAACAGTGTGTAGCGGTGCTGGGTCTTCTCTTTCTCTCTGCACAAGGCAAGCGCTGATGAGGCGATAAACACTCTCGCGTTTCGGGAATGACCATATAATGAAACCGTAATGTATCCCTGCACTAGCTCTTAAAGTGAACGTAGTCATATACTGTATGTCTGTCATTAATTTTGTTTTTGAAACAACAAAAGACAGCTTCAATTGTTAGGAATCAGAATTTATAGCCTAATATTTAATTTAGTCAGGACTAATAGACATCCAGTGTTATTTTACATTTGATCACTTTATTCAGTTTCTGTAGTATTTATGAATACTAGTGTTAGACCAACCCAAACACTTTTATCTTTATTTGTATCTTTATTCTATTGTAATTATTTATGCTACCTTTTTCAATTTAATTCAAAGATTGAGATTCAAGCTTCCATGTGTTACATAAACTCTTAACAAAATTACCCGCCGCCTTGGAAAAATCATCTCATGAGCATATTTTTATGCTATTAAATAGCTCTTTTTATTTTTAAACGCGTCCCGCAGTTTAGCATTAGTAGCCTATACTGCATTTGACGTGATACAGATTTCGATAAGTTGTACTCTCTTTTAACACACTTTCAGATGCTCATTCATGTTTATCTCGTGCTGCAATTGCTATTATTAAGGTGGAAGAGAAGATCATGTGCGCTCCGCGCTGCTGCTTATCTATTCTTGAGCTGCGCCAGAGCGATCTCACGCCACAGCACCAAAACGGTACTTATGTTTTAAGAAAATGGACGTAAATTGAAATCTGAGACCGTTTCATATGATAGTAACAAAACACAAAGATTATGGCGAGTTATTATGGCGAGTTATTGGATGGGAAGCGTGCTACAATGTTCCATTCATTCATCAACTGAAAACAGGATGACTAATCGATTCTTGGGATTTAAGAATCAATATTGATTTTCTAAAAATGAGAATCGATTAAAATCAAAAAAATCTATATTTTTTTACCCAGCCCTAATAAATAAGGTAACAGTTTGTTTTACTTGCATACAGACCCTTTCCAAAAAAATTTAGAATATCATGGAAAAGTTAATTTATTTCAGGAATTCTACTTAAACTGTGAAACTAATATATTATATAGACTCATTGCTTGCAAAGTGAGATATGTCAAGCCTTTATTTGTTATAATTTTGATGATTATGGCTTACAGCTTGTAAAAACCACAAAATCTAAATTTCTGAAAATTAGAATATAACATGAAATCACACAGTAGTTACACAGTAATCCCATGGTCATTGAACCAGGTTTTGGTTCTTTTGGCAGTGTGGGCAGGTGCCAAGTCCTGCTGGAAAATGAACTCAGGATCTCCATAAAGCTTGTTTGGTGAAGAAAGCATGAAGTGCTTTTTTGCAAGCAATGAGTCAATATAATATATTAGTTTCACATTTTAAGTAGAATTCCTGAAATAAATTAACTTTTCCATGATATTCAAATTTTTTGGAAAGGGTCTGTATGATTTAGTCAATCAAGAGCATTCAACAAGTCTCTCTCTCTCTTGTCATTTAATGTTGATAAGCTACATTATGTCTTGTTTGACTTTCTTTGCCATTTACATCTGAGTGAACTACAAACTTTACAATGACGTCTGGTTAAAGGGATGCACTCGACCAGCTCACGCGTCTGTCCTGCTGCACGCTCAATCCACGACGCATTTTTCTCTTATCAGCTCAGGCACCAAAGCAAAGTTGTTACTATATTTCGGTTTAATATTCCACTAGTAAGACAGATTTACTTCATAGACTGCCTTTTTTATCCCCATTATACCCTCTATTGTCAGTGTTTCTTTTTCTAAACACAAACACTATTTACACGCCTGGTATCGGAGTAAAAAAAATATTTTTACAAGTACGAGTACATTGAGCTCAGTATTCGGCCCAATATCGATACCGGTGCATCCCTAATAATTATTATTATCAAATTATGATTAATTATATTATACCAACATATACCTATATTATTTATTATATTATAATTATTATTAAAGCTATTATCAGAACCTCACCTGTTTCTAGCCAGTTAGCAAATAGAACTCTGTGAAGTCCCTGATGAAGGAGATTACATGGGGGTTCATGTATAAAGTCTTCCGCTTCACCACTCTCCCAGTCGTCTTGCTCATCTGCTCCTTGGCAGTGTACTTGTTGGAGTCAGGATTAATCCTGACTAAAAACCTATGAAGATGAGTATAGGAGTTAGGGGATGGGACAATATGTACATATTAATGAATAACTGTAAGAGCAGTGAGCAATGTAGAATCATACATAAAGGCCTGCTGACAGAAGTATTTCACATCTCAAGAGGAGTTAGTCAAGGCTGTCTACTTTCTCGATTACCATTCCTCTTCGAAGGTAGACTAGATCAGTAATTTTCAACCACTGTGCCGCGGCACACTAGTGTGCCGTGAGAGATCGTCCTGTGTGCCGTGGGAAATTATCGGATTTTACTTAATTGGTCCAACAATTTTTTTTATTGAGTTACTGCAAATCATTTTCCATTGTTGCGCATCTGTGCCTCAATATGATGATTGGCAGAGAAATTAAATACTATTCTGTGTCAGTAGGTGGCAGTATAGCGCAATAATGACCTTGTTAATTTAAGACAATAAAATGCCAGCAGGGCAGTCATTTTGCGACCAAAATTTGAGTGTGGGACTGTATTTTACATCCAGTCGCACATGTGCGACCAGTAAATTTGCCCCCTTTTTTTACACGTTAAACGTTGACATTTCGGTACCTGAGAGCGCGTAAGCGTAAGCTTATCTGTCCTCTGTGAAACACAGAGACAGAGAGCAGAGCTCTGACACACAAGCACACACTCGCACACACGCAGAGCTGCAGACGATGCGAACTACGTCGGCTCTGCAGTTTTGTTGAAGTCACAGTGAGTCACGGAAATGCCGATAAAGTGGTTTCAAGTGTGGTTACGGTTTTTCATAACTTCAAGCAGACAGCGTTTGCTGTGATATGATATTAATGGCGAGCCGAAAGCGGTCGCGGTGCTGTTGACGTTACACTTCCTCGGAGCCGAGCAGGCACAGCAGTGGTCTCTCTGCCCTGGAGGCTGACTGATAGGCTGAGGTTGTAAGGCAAGGCAACTTTATTTCTACAGCACCTTTTGGTTGTGCCCCTAAAATGTTCAGTTGGGGGCCACTATGATCCTAATGAAAAAAGTTAGTCTGGAGCCCTGCTGCCACCTTTCGCGCGCATCCCGCAGTGACAGGATTTAAGCAGTAGGGCCAAGATCATTGATGTAAGCCGGCAAAAGCGATGGATACATAAAAAAAAAAAGAAAAATGCAGATTCTGATTATTAGGCTACAATGTGTCATTTTTGGTTGGTGGTGTGCCGCGATATTTTTTTAATGTAAAAACTGTGCCGTAGCTCAAAAAAGGTTGAAAACCACTGGAGTAGATCATGCAGTCAACTAGATCATGCGGCAAGCCACTGACAACAGGTGCAATGGGATCCAATGGACCCCATTTACAGTTGTTACTGGACAACCTAGACTTTGCAGATTATATCACATTACTGCCCCAAAACCACCACCAAATGCAAGAGAAATTGAGAGAGGTAGAACAGAAGGCAGCTGAGACAGGTCTCCACATTAGCACAACCAAAGTGCAAACAGAAATACACTGGCCAGCTTGATGGTTAACCACCAACCACTACAGGAAGTCAACTCAATGTAGGTAGCAAGTGATGGCGGATCAAAAAGGGATGTAAAGAGGAGAATAGGCAAGGCAAGAGCTGCATTTGGCATGATGGGGCCCAAATGAAGAGCACATAACATCACACTCAAGACCAAACTACAGCAATTTGACTCAAGCATTAATACCATACCCCTTTAAAGATCTGAGATGTGGAAAACAACAAAGAACCTCCTGAACAAGCTACAATTCTTCAACCACTGCCTAAAATGTATTCTTAACATCAGATTGACTGAAAAAAAAAGAAAAAAAAAAGAAGAATGGATGGATTGGGTGAACTAATCCTTTATGCACCAGTAACTGGTTTGGTGATAGAAAAACAATGAGTGATACAGGCATAGCAAGCAATCTGAAATAGCAATCATGACATAGCTAGGTGGCTACAAAAGATGAGACAGTACTCCACATAACTTAAGTTTTTGAAGTGACTGCTGTTCCTGACTGGTGACGAGGCAGAGAATGACACGACACAAACTGCATTCACAAGTGTTTTCCAGAAACTTTGCTTTGCATGTGCGCTATACATTCAAAGGATTTGTTAACATTGAATGTGAAACTTACCGAGCATGATGATGGGAGAGACAGCTGGGCCTCTGCGTCTGCGGGAGTGGTAGTTTCCTATGCCAGCAAAGATAAGAGTTACTTGAAACAAGGTGGTATATTATCTCTAGGTAAAAAAAGCTTTTTGAAATTTGATAAGGAAGCAATTAGCCTTTTTTGTTGTTGCTCCTAGTAGTGACGGTAAAGTTACTTACTGGTTTTCTGGAAGTCCCAAGCAGTTGGTGAAGGATCCGCGATTCCGAAATGGAAACTCCGCCAGACGCAACGGGTGAAAAAAATAATAATAAATCTTCTCCTGTCTAACGTTATCTGCTACCGGTAACTAGCTAACATAACTGTTACCTTCAGCATTAAAGCCCATGTTGCAAGTTAACCACCACTGTTGATTAATAGGTACAAATAGCACTCAATATATGTATATCATTGTTAAAAATGTCTCAAAATAGTGTTAAAGGACAGTTGTTGTCAGGTTTTTGTCGTTTTTGGTATTAGTGTTTTTTCTTCCGCAATTCGGGGATGACGTCACGTTGGGGAGACGTGTATCAGCCTGGTACTAGAACTATGGTGACTGACTGGGATGAGGAAGAGGGTTTTTTACTGTCCGTGGATATCACCAAGTGAAAGTCAATGTTTTATTTATATCTAGTGACAGTGATCATGTCGTTAGTTCAGATAAGTACCGGTAAACTTATCTAGATCTAGAAAATACAAGGCATCATGCTAGCTATGTGCTAACTTGCCAGTCCCACCTGTGAAATCCCCCGATGGTTGTAAACACTAGATATGATTGATATCATGATTAGATATCTCACGTTTTGATGGTAGGCTACTAGCTAGCTCCAGTAACAACATATTTGCCTGGTGTTTATTTATTACTTGGACGGGGGTGCTGTTCAGCTTTTCACAAGTTTAGACAGCTAGCTAACGCTACGCCGACGCTTCGCTAACGTTAGCGCAACAGCGTTAGTCTAGCCGGCTAGGTAAATATTACAACTGCCTTCGGAGTTTCCTATATCTGCGTCCACGTTGTCAACATAAGACTTGTGGCGTTAGTGCTCCTTTTGTACCATAACTTTATTGAATGAAACGTTAAACTTCGCTCCTACGAGATGGTTTTTGTTAGTTAGTTGCACACAAAGCTAACTGGCTCTAGTTAGCCTGTATGTATGCTAGCGGACATTAGCTAACGTTGCATAGCCAGCAAGCAGCTTCGGTGAGCTAACCTCGACAGCTAGCTAACACATCCATGTGTCTCCATTTCAAATCATCACTGCAGATTGACTGCTTTTAACAGCAGAGGTTGATTGTGGGCAACATACTGTCGCGATTAGTTCGCCGAAACTACTGCCCTACTGGCTGGCTACGCAACGTTAGCTAATCCCGCTAGCATTCGTACAGGCTAACTATAGCCAGTTAGCTTTGTGTGTAATGTTACAAAAAAACACCTATTTCGTAGGAGCGAAGCTTAATATTTCATTCAATAAAAGTATGATACAAAAGGAGCACTAACGCCACATGTCTTGTGTTGACAACGTGGACGCAGCTCCGAAGGCAGTTGTAATACCGGTATTTAACTAGCAGTCTAAGCTAACGCTGTTGCGCTAACGTTAGCAAACGTCGGCGTAGCGTTAGCTAGCTGTTTAAACTTGTGAAAAGCCGAATAGCATCCCCGTCCAAGCTGCCTTTCACTTCCCCCCCAATATTATTATACACATAATAAAGACACATTGACTCGGTCGAGACCAAAAGCCATATTTTGCCAGATCAGCGACAGAAACCGTGACCGGGACAGTGAACCGAGACGGGGCTTTCGCCTGTCGTCTCCCCAACGTGACGTCATGCAATGCATTGTGGGGGAAAGACAAACCGCTGTAAAATAGTACCTACTTTTTCGTGTTATATTCTGTTTTGTGATATCTAACAACATCAAATACATGAATAATAGTTTAAATGTTTATTACCAACAAGCAATTACCACAAATTCGTTGGAAAATTAAACTTGCAACATGGACTTTAAGTTAAATTTAAAGGCTGTGAAAACGTCTTCGTCGGGGCTGAATTCCCTGAATTCCTCTCAGGCAAAAAAGTGAAAGATATCAACACGAAGACGAAAACAAAATAAATACAACAAGACAAAAGCCGTGTATAAAGAAACGTAAATTTGATTCAAATGATGCTTCTTTCGCGCTTTTTCCCCACAGACAGATTCTAGACTGGGTAAAAACCCCGCCCACTCTGTTGGCGCTTTGATTTTGCCCTGGAGCTCAGAAACAGCTCAGGAAACTTGTATGTTTATCTCTCCTGCTTCCGAAGAAAAAAGGATATAACACTGATTTTTGTAAAATAAAAATCCCATCGTACGTATGTATGAGTTAACCAGACAGCCTCAATTTTGGCAAGTAATGCACATGACATAGCCTACCCAAAATAAAATGGAACTGCTCATAAGTCATTCTGAATAGACACATAACCAACATATTTAGAAAGCTTGAGAGTTTTGGCTCAAGTTCAAAACTCAAAATTAATCAGATGTTATTAATATTGAGATATATAAGCTCAAAAAATAAAAACAACAAATATTAAGAATATATTTATTAAATGTATAACAAAATATTAATATTTTAATATTAATAAACATAATTATGTGAATGTACTATTGCAACTTATAACCAAAGGTCATGCTTCATTTAAAATCTGAGGATGATATCTCAAAAAAAAAGATGTGTTTATGAAGCCTATATTTTTAGACCATGTCAGGGGAGACTTTGGAAAGTTTATGATAAGGCTTATAAAATATTTTAATTTCCTGTTAACACCCATTTACACCCAAATGCCCATTTACAGTCACAAAACAAACAAACAAAAAATATTCTTGGAATCTTATGCGAATTCTTAAAAATATGGAATAGAAAGCTCCAGGTGCATCAGAGTACAAGTAAATGACACATTTTAATTTATTAATATTACACTTTTACTTAAAGCTCACCATCGAGTATTTATATCATATTCCGGTAATGAAACAATAATCTGGGGCCGTCCATGTAAAAGGGGTACAAAGAAAGATATGATAAAAAAAAATTACAGTAATTAACTTTACTATTTACAGTACTATAGTGGTTAATTGTGATTTTTTTACAGTAATGCTTTGACTACTGTGATGTCAACTGTAATGCAACGACTACTGTGATTTTTTAGGTCTTACTGTAAACTTTACAATATTCTACTGTAAAAATGTTATACAGTAATGTTACTGTGAAATCTACAGTAAATAACTGTAGATTTCACAGCCATTTTTTACAGTATAGCCTTTACAAGAGAGCCGCTTCAGTACACTTGTTAGATAATGTTTCATTACTGAGTTCTTGGTTGATTTGTGTTTGTCGCTGTGTGTTCATGTTGGAAAATGAATTTAAACAAAGCGGCGTGTCAGAAATGCAATGCGCCATTTCTGTGTTTGTAGTTATTGAGGAGGAGAGAGGGGGGGTGAGGTGGAGGTTGGGGGTGTGGCCTTGACCAACTGCCACTTTGCTCATTTGAAAGCCATGATGTCTCTCTTTCTCATGGGCAGGCCAAATTCTCTGGGCAGGCAAAGCAGAGAAAGGGGAGGTAACCTTGCTCCTTATGACCCCCAGAGTAAGACAAGTCGATACATACCCTTCTCATCTCTGTGCGTGCTGTAACGCTGCCTGACGGTTCCAGCATTAGCTTAGCCTAGCACAGATCCTGCAGGTAACTGGTTCCAACTAGCCTGCTGCTCCAAATTGTGACAAAAGTGACAAAATAACGCCAACATGTTCCTATTTACATGTTGTGATTTGTAGAGTCACAGCGTGTACAAAAAGCAACGTAACATGAGACACAGCCATCTTCTAACAGCAAACAAACCGGGAACTATATTCTCAGATAGACTTGCTGCGTGCATATCACTCCGCCCAAGTACTATATTCTTCCACCTGAGAATATAGTTCCCGGTTTGTTTACTGTTAAAAGACGGCTGTGTCTCATGTTAAGTTGTTTTTTGTACACGCTGTGACTCTACAAATCACAACATGTAAATAGGAACATGTTGGCGTTATTTTGTCACTTATTCGGAGCAGTAGGATTACTGGAACCATTCACCTGCATGTTCTGTGCTGGCCTGATGCCGTTGGAGCCGTCAGACAGCATTACAGCACTCACGGAGATGAGAAGGGTATGTATCGACTTGTCTTACTCTGGGGGTTACGGTGAATAACCTAAATTCCCAATAAGTCGGCGTGTTCCTTTAACAAACCTTCTCCACCATCACAGAGACCAAGGGATAGGCCTGGTCATGTTTGCCGGTGAGAAGTCTGTGAGGAATCATGCCCTTGTGTAGGGTTGGGTACTGAGACCCGGTGCCATAACGACCGGTATCTACTGGACTAAATAGCAACACAGATTGTGGTACCTCATTTTGGTGCCAGCACTGAGACGTACAACACTCTGCAGCTAAAGACACAAACTAGCTGAATTATATGGCCACTGCCTGCCATTGTCAGAAAACCAACACAGACGGGACAATGGTGTGTTTACCTGAAACTGAAGCATTCAAAGTTATTGTAAAATACCCATTTCCCATCTAGTGGTTGTTTTTTTCATCTACTAACAATTTACTGGTGAAAATAAGTTATTGTTATTACATTTTTTAAATAAATGTGACCATGGGGTTTTCGTTGGGTCTTAAACAATATAAAAAAGTCTAAAATTTCAAAATAAAAATTTGAGGCCTTAAAAAGTCTTAAATTCGCTGAAGTATTGTTTTCTAGGTCTTAAATAATTTTCAACAGGTCTTTATCCTTTATTCCTATGTCAGTAGTAACGCACCGCTTTATAATTTTCTTTTTATTCTTTCGGTCGCTAGTCCAAAAATAATTGTCTGTATTACGACTACAAATGAGACCAACATGCAACTTAGTTTGCAGCCACTCTAGACACTGGTCCTATGTCAATGAGGAAATAGTGGAATTGTTTCAGATGATGTTTCCGGACTCTGATATCTGAGTTTTTTGATATAGGTCTAAAATGTAATTCATAATGGTCTTAAAGATGTCTTAAAAAGTCTTAAATATGACTTGGTGAAACCTGTATAAACCCTGTCTTAGCAATAAACAAGCCAATCTTGTTTGCGTGTGTGTGTGTGTGTGTGTGTGCAGAGGCCGGCGGCCATGCAGTGTGTGAGGCAGATGCAGGAGCCCAGCTTCCCCTGCCTCAGGTACCTATTGCCCTGTGACAGCCACTCACAGCTCTTCCTGTCCCAGCTGCAGGGACATAGCGCTGTGTTCTGGAACGGAGACAAGGAAAACAGGTTTGTTTAAACTCTTTAGTCCTCTAAAAAAGGGACTCTTCTTAGTCATACATTTCTTGGATTTTTTTCCCTTCACAATTCAATTCAATTTTATTCATAGTATCAAATCATAACACAAGTTATCTCGAGACACTTTACAGATAGAGTAGGTCTAGACCACACATCTATAATTTACAAAGCCCCAACAATTACAGTAATTCCATCAAGAGCAAGCAGTGCGACAGTGGAGAGGAAAAACTCCCTCTTGGGAAGAAACCTCGGACAGACCCAGGCTCTTGGTAGGCGGTGTCTGACGGTGCCGGTTGGGGATGCGATGAACAATGGCAGTAATAGTCACATTAATAATGGAACAGTGACTTCAAATGGTAGTTGTAGTAGTTCATGTCATATCAGTGCACTGCAGGGCGTTACAGGATGTAGCGTGGCCCAGCAGAGCATGGATGGACGTAGCAGGAAGCAGCAGGGTTCAGCAGGACGCAGCATGACATTGCAAAGCACCGCAGAGCTTAGCAGGGAGTGCAGCAGGACCACGGCAGCTGCAAGATCTTGGTGCCAACGTTCTCCAAGGAAATACGCTGGGTGAAAAAACATAAGGACTCCGGGGAGTAAACTACCCCAGAAGCTAGGATTGATAACAAGCATTTCTGGGACGGGATGCACACAAATGGTAATAGAAAGGGAGAGGAGAGAGCAGCTCAGTGTGTCAAAGGAAGGAAGTCCCCCAGCAGTCTAGAACTATAACAGCGTAACTAAGAGAGACAGGTCATAAGGAGAGGTAGCCTGTTCGGGCTTGAAACTCTCCCCTGCCGGATCAGGCTGTGCTGGCCTGCCTCCCTCTACTTTTGTTATATTATTAATCTAACGAATATGAAGAGAAGCATGTGGGCCTGGTTAGGCGGACGCTGCAACTCCTCACTCCCTAACTATAAGCTTTATCAAATAGGAGAGTTTTAAGTTCATTCTTAAATGCGGTGACAGTTTCTGCCCCCCGAACCCAGATTGGGAGCTGGTTCCATAGGAGAGGAGCCTGATAACTGAAGGCTCTGGCTCCCATTCTACTTTTAGAGACTCTAGGTACCACAAGTAACTCTGCATTCTGGGAGCGCAGTGCTCTAGTGGGACAATAAGGTATTAGGAGCTCTTCTAAATATGATTGTGCTTGACCATTTAGAGCTTTGTAGGTCAGGAGAAGGATTTTAAATTCAATCCTGGATTTTACAGGAAGCCAATGTAGAGAAGCTAATACAGGAGAAATATGATCTCTTTTCTTAGTTCTTGTGAGAACACGCGCTGCAGCATTCTGGATCAGCTGGAGAGTCTTAAGGGACTTATTTGAGCAACCTGACAGTAGGGAATTACAATAGTCCAGCCTGGAAGTAACGAATGCATGGACTAGTTTTTCAGCATCGTTTTGAGACAGGATATTCCTAACCCTCTCTTTTCATTTCCGAACAGTCCGCTGGCAGTGGGTGCCCGGATGTTTACTAGTCTTCATTTTGCAGAGCAGTAGCGGGGTTTTACAAACAAAACTGCCTGTAAAAACCCAGCATAAGAATGTAAACATATATACGTTTTGTTTAATTCTCTCTGCACCGCCGCTTTTACTCCCTCTCTCTCGCACAAGATGTCTGCAGACTGCAGTTCAGTGCGGCTGCAGCGGTAGCGTGAGTCTCTCTCTTTTTTTCTGTCTTTTGTAAAAATTAGTCAAACAAAGAAGTGTTCTCCCCTTGTCTTAAGTCAAAAATCAATACTAGAGCAACCTACTTCCTTTTCCAGCTGCTGCAATAAATATGCAGAGGAGAAATCACTCTGCACAAAATCATCTGATAAGTGTTTGATGGTTATTTATTTGTGCTTTAGAACGTAATCACTGCGAAACAACCATGAAGTAAGCCTTATTATCTCTCTGTAAAATGACAGATTTAAAAAGCTACAAAACATAAGTTCTGCTGGAGTATGTGATGTTAGCTGTTCACTGAATATGACGTGAAAGCCCCGCCCTTTTCTAGCTCTTAAGGTAATTGTTATGTATTGCTCCCAGGTTGACCCAGGTGAGCTCTGAATTGTCATGACCAGGGAAATACCCATGTAGACTGGCTTGGTTTGAATTTCCAAAAGGAGGGTTGAACCCTGATGACAACCCTAAAGAAAGAGGTATTACTTTGACTTTTAGTGCTCTGCATGCATTTAAACTACATTAAAACGAAAGTGTCCGATATCTAATTTACCTTAACAAAAGCAGTTTTATAAGTGCATATACATATGTGCAGACATACAGTATAAATCCTACAGCACACACTTTGATGCTTATACACCACAGTAGTCATAAACGCACTACTGACTCCCAGGTGTCTGATGTAGCAGCTCTATTGTTTTCTGTGTCGCAGCAGGATTCCAGGCTAATATCTGTACAATAAAAGCAGCTCTTAGCCCTTCATACAGGTGGTGTTAATGACTGCTGCTGACTCCTGTAGTCTTCTTCCTGTTGTTAACTCCTACACTGTGATAAGACCTTGTTAGCTCCCCTCCCCCGACTCTCCCACTGCCACTGGACCTCAGAACCTGGGAACGTGCTGTGGCCAAGCAGCACCTTCAGTTATTTAAACACTGTCCATACTAACGCAGATAAAATTCCTCCTCCTTTCTTTCTAACCTTCCACCCACACTAAGCTGGTGTAACATACAGCGCAAATGGTCAGTAAACTACAAGAGGAAAAAAAAAAAAGAAGAGATAAAACTGTGTCTCCATCATTGTAGTGTTTTTCTGCACACACTTTGAACTGATGCATGACCTTTTGTAGAGTCATTATGTTAATCCCTCACACTTTGAGACTGATCCCCAACGGGAATATGAAAGACACAAAATTCTCGTTATACACATTACAATATATATATATATATATATATATATATATATATATATGTATGTATATAGTGCAAATATACTGTCTATGTGCAGACATAATCAAGATTATGATATGATAATTTAGAGTGCTTAAAAAACTAGTTAGCATGCAAGCACATCATTTTAAACATGTAGCTAAAAGTAATGAATAAATAGTAGAAATAGTAAGCCAAAAGTAATAACTAAACAATTGAAATGATTTGCTAAAAGGAATGGATAAATGGTAGACATAGTTGGCTAAAAGTGATGAATAAATGGTAGACATAGCTAAAAGTAATGAATAAATGGTAGAAATAATTAGCTAAAAGTAATGGGTAAATGGTAGACATATGTAGCCAAAAGTAATGACTAAATAGTTGAAATGATTCGCTAAAAGTAATGCATAAGCAGCTGAAAGTGTTAGCTAAAAGTGATGGATAAAGGATTGAAACATTCAGGTTCACTCTAAGTAGGAGTAGAACACTTTCTGACTAAACCAACCTCAATATTGACAGTATGGAAAAAAAATAACTATCCACTTTTATATAATTGAATAGAGTTAAACATTTCGAATATACATTGTGAATTGATGAAGTGGGGTATGTGAGTTCATCTGAACAGGCACCTCAGGCTCTGTGTGACATGGTGCAACCATTACAGGCCAGTGGATTGTCCACTAGAAACACAATTGCAGGGAACTGTAAAATATCCTTCAGAAAAACCTCCTTTGGCCAGACGTCATTCTCTATTAAGGGAGCTAAGGCATGGAATGAGCTGCCCTTTGAGCTAAAAGCAATACAAAATAATAAGCTTTTTAAAATTAAACTGAAGAAGTTTTTAATTGATAATCCGACCTGTAGTCGGGGTAAAGATGTAGGTGTCTTGTATGTTTATGTGCTTTAGGTATTTTAATTGTGGCAATGTTTAATGTTTGCTTACATGACTGTTTAAAAGAAAAGAAAATTAGCAATAGCTATAAATGCTGTGATGCTGTACATTGGAGATTTGTTGCACAAATGTATGTGTCTAAGCATCTGTCCCTATTCAAATAAACATGAAATGAAAAATCTGACAGGGCTGTGAGGGGACCTCAGACCAAAAAGTTTGGAAACCACTGGCGTAAGCTATAGTAAATACAGTTTAAATAAAAATGTGTATGAACATTTTGATTTAATTTCTTTTTTATCATTCACATTTGTATTGCCTTATATAGAAACAGAGACAGGAACCATAGTGATCTCTCTCTAAGTAAAAACGAGAGAAATAACAACAAATGAGCGTAAAAAAAGAAGGAAAAAAAAGGAAAAGAATAAATAAAATAAGAAATATACATACACAGGGTAAACATTGGTCTAACTCGTCTCCATACCTTTCACATATCATCACACCAGTAGCACAAATTATGAGTATTCTACCAATATCATACAATACCAGTCATCTCTCACACATCTTAGTAAGTGACTTATACATACATTAAAATCATTTAGTCAAATTCTCCCCCATTAAGTATGCAATATTGCATTAATGTAGGTGCCCCATATTTTCCAAAATACCTCCTGTCTGTTGTTCAAGTTAAAAACTAATTGTTCATACCTTACCATTTTGGTCATTTCTCCACACCATTCATTGAAAGGGATGATGTGTTTTGTTTTCCAAATTCTACAACCTGCGGTAAGGGCCAGTCTGCACCATAGAGTCTGTTGAACTGACAGGCCCACCCCTGCTGGTATTATGCCTAATATACAAAGTGCAGGGTTCTGTATCAAGTCTGCTCGTAGTACTTTGTTAATGAATGTTATAATATCTTCCCATAAGTTTGTCGTCATTTGACATTCATATAACATATGCATCGATGTGCCTGTGCTTCTTTCGCATCTCCAGCATATATCCGAATCCAATAATTTTAGTCTCGCCGTCTTACAGGGAGTCCAGTAACCCCTATGAATGATACTATAAGTAATCAATCGAGTCTGAACTATCCTTGACGTCTTATGCCAGGACCCCACAACTTCCTCCCATGTCTCATCAGCTATCCCAACCTCCAAATCCTCCTCCCATGCTCTCTTGAGGCCACTGAGCTTCATTGGATGAGCCTGTTGCATAAGACCATCAAATCTAGATGCGCCGCCCCCAACCAGCTGGCCGCCCTGAAATCTTTCCTGTATCACAGTATAAGATGTTAGGGGACATTTTCATTGTATAGACATTCTACAGCTTCACAGCTGAAGATATTTCCAAAACTCTTTCTTAGGAATGTTATGTGTAGTCATTATCTGTTCAAATGAACACATCATCTTTGAACACATCTTCAATAAAAAATTAAAGCTGCAAGCAGCGTTGGATGGGCCCTCGTGCCTCTGGGTGCGTCGGGGTTAGTGGCGGACGCCGCTCCTTGCGACTGTGCATTTGCGTGGCACTCAGACACTGCAAATCGTCACCAATGAAAAGGGAACTCCCTGCTGAGTTCAATGATACCTCACACAGGACTCTATGTCATACAGTTCATTAGCTGTGAAAGGGGGCGTGGCCAAAGCATAAGATAAGATAATACTTTATTGTCTGTTACACAGGGTTCCAGAAAATTGTCTTTGACAAGGCTCCAGTTACAAAGAGACATTCATACATACATATAAAAACAAGACATGGGGTGAATTGAGGTATCAGCTGACTGTAGTGTTCATTTTGTGCTATTCACTATGGCTATTGCAGATGGGATGAAGGACTTCTTGTAGATGTTTTTCCGGGCCAATGGTACCCTAAAACGCCTGCCTGATGGTAATAGCTGGAAGGAGTGATGGAGGGGGTGAGACGGGTCCTCTGTGATCAGGTTGGCTTTCCTGATCACTGAGCGATTGTACAGCTCAGATAGGGGAGCATGGGATGAGCCAGTTATTTTGGCAGCGTGATTCACTATGCGTGAAAGTCTTGTTTTGTGTTTGATGGTGAGTTGGTTGTACCAGGAAGAGATATTGAAAGTGAGAACTGATTCGATGAGGGAGCGGTAAACCAAAGTTAGCACGTCCTTACTGATCTCAAAGGTTCTGAGTTTCCTGAGCAGGTGTAGACGCTGTTGTGATTTTTTGTATATTATGTCTGTGTGTTGTGAAAAGGACAGGGAAGTGTCTACTTCTGTGCCCAGGTACCGAAATACCTCCACTTGTTCCACTGGCTGACTCTGGATGCTAAGTGGCTGGAACAGAGGTCTGGCCTCGTCACTGCCCCCACAGCAGAGCTCCTTAGTTTTTGTAGTGTTGAGCTCCAAGGAGAGCTAGGGATAGAGATAGGGGTCGGGGCAAACCTTTATCAATAAAAAAGGAAGTCTCTGCTGAGTTCATTGATACCTCACATAAGCCTCTACCTTAAACGGGTCACCAGTTATGAAAGGGGTGTGACTTAAGCATAGGAGGGCGGGCCAGACCATCACCAATGAATAAGGAACTCTCTGCTGAGTTCAATGATACCTCACACAAGGTTCTACATCAGATCATGTTTGTCATATAAGGCTTATTTCCTGTTGCCAGCGGGGGGCGCTATGACCAAAAGTAAATTTTGGCCTATAAACGTCCTCTGGACCCTTGTCAATCGCGAGAAATTTATGCCAAATTGGACAATGTACACTAAAGTTACAACAACTTCTTCGTTCATCGATAAATGCTCAAAATGGCTACAACACCCACACCATTGGACGAAAAGTTTTAAGTTAAGGTCTTTAGATGACACAGATCACGAATCTCTAGGAGGAGTTTGTTAAAGTTATAGACAGTAAATATAGAATGGACCAACAGATCCCGTTGCTCTGGACGGAGACCAGTGAAGGATATTAGAAGCACTTTTCCGGTGAGTGCCTAGCGTTACTGCGCAGCCTCCAACTGAGCATGAAGATGTAGATGTGACGTGAGCAACCTGTCTGAAAGTTGTAAGTCTTCTGGTAGAAATCTCAATCATTCCGAATCTTGCAGAGACGGAGAGTGTAGGTATATGTAAGGAGATAACATAGGCACAGGCTAATTATTGCTAACTAACATGCTAGTTAACATTAGTAATTAAACTTAAACAGCTAATGTAAGTCGAAACTGCCTACAAGTTTCTCCTGTACTATACGGTAATTCCTCTACTATGCGACAGTAAGTCGCGTGGTTATGACACAATCGTTAGCCTATTTTTACAAAAACGTCTGTTACGGAGCCATAACATGAGATACAAGGTAATGGAGCCTTTTCTACATTCTCGTGTTTCTTTAGAAATAAACAATGGACAAATAGAGTCTTTAAACGCTTCAGATGTAAAGTTATTTGCCGTCAAGGTGACGTCAAAATGAATGGCAGTTAATGGGTTGCTAACGGGGGGTGAGTTCTTGTTAGCATCAAAATGGCACCATAGGAGATACACTTGCCAGCTTACCCCCTTGGTTAAAGGGGTGATAGAATGCAAAACCGATTTTACCCTGTCATAGTTGAATAACGACAGTTCGGTGGGTAAATAGGACATACATAGAAGCTCAAAGTCCCACTGACACCCTTTTGCTATGAAAATCTCATATTTTGAAACTGACGCTGAAAACGGGCGAATCCCAACAGAGCTGAGTTGCTTGCGCAGGCACCTCAAAATCCGGAACCTTAAGAGAACAGTCACGCCCCAACATTTACATAGGCTACACAACTGACCTGAGATCAGGTAGTCTTCTGAATCTAGCTAGGTCACGCAGATCTCTGCTATTCCATTACAAAATTCACTTCTGAAACTGTTTTATGTGAGAAATCAACTATGTAAAGCTCAAATATGGGCCGTTTTACGAAAATGGATGGCTAATTGCAAATGTTGTCCGACTGTGTGTCGGAGTTAAGCACCGGAGCTGCCTGTGTTGTTGCCTCGCCGCCCAGCCTGCCTTCCTTCACACTCCCCGGCCTGCTCTGAGGAACTTGGAGCTCCGTTACGGCTTGCAGCCGACAGCACTCCATACCCGCGCAAAGTCACCGGTTTTTGGATAATGGATTACTACACGCTGGTGCTCTGACAGAGCTCCAGCTCCCCTCTTCCTGCTAGCTAAATGCCCGGTCAGCGAGCTTATTGCACCAGCAATCTGTTACCACAGGTTCCAGTTAATATTTTAATGTGTGTAATTATAATGTGTTGAGTTATTTAAACAAACGATTGGGGAAATAAACGCCGCTTGTCCGCGAGTGTCATTGATAGAGCCTGCGGCTGGATGTAGCTTTATCAATGAGAGCTAGCTCCTGGAATTCCTCTGAAATTCACAAATATTCATTAACTTGAAATCGGACATCGTAGTTAGCTTTATAAGACATTTATTTAGATGTGTAAGTGGCGTGACGAAATTCAAACTGTAAATATACTCGAATTACGACCAAAAATGAAGCTAACTAGCCATGATTTGTAGCTACACATAGATAGGATTGAAGGGACAGTCTCAGCTAACGAAACACCTAGCTAAACTTCACAAATATTAACTTGAAATCGGACACCGTTGTTAGCTTTATAAGACCTTTAGGGAGATCTTGTATAAGTGGCGTGATGAAATTCAAACCGTAAATATACAGAAATTACGCCAAAAATGAAACTAACTATCCGTGATTTGTAGCTAGCTACACATAGCTAGGATTGAAGGGACAGTCATAGCTAACGAAACCCCCACTGTTCACAAATATTCATTAACTTGAAATCGGACATCGTAGTTAGCTTTATAAGACATTTAGTTAGATGTGTAAGTGGCGTGACGAAATTCAAACTGTAAATACTCGAATTACGACCAAAAATGAAGCTAACTAGCCGGGATTTGTAGCTACACATAGATAGGATTGAACGGACAGTCGCAGCTAACGAAACACCTAGCTAAACTTCACAAATATTAACTTGAAATCGGACACCGTTGTAAGCTTTATAAGACATTTAGATGTTGTATAGCTAAGTGGCGTGACATTGTGTGTAACATGTGGTAAGAGATTGCTGGTGTAACAAGCTCTCTGACCGCGCTCTCACTCTCACACAACGGGCCATTTAGCTAGCAGGAAGAGGGGAGCTACAGGCCCTGGAGCTCTGTCAGGGCAGCCAGCCTAACGGAGCTCACAGCAGGCCGGGGTCTGTGAAGGAAGGCAGGCCGTGCGGCGAGGCAGCAGCACCGCCGTTGAAGTCCGACACACAGTCTTACCATATTTGCAATTAGCCATCAATTTTCGTAAAACGGCCCATATTTGAGCTTTATTTAGTTGATTGCTCACATAAAAAAGTCTCAGAAGTGAATTTGGTAATGAAACATTGCAGTGTCTGGAATATGAGATTCTGTCGCTTCTCTAATGAGTGTGTATTGGGGATTCGCTCAACCAATCAGCACGCATCTCTAAGGTCTGCCTATGGCAATTCGCTCAACCAATCAGCACGCAGTTCATCTAAATATTCACGAGCATACCATATTTGGAAGAAAAGCTCTTGTTTCAAATAGAGCCAAAACACAGGGATGCATAAGGGCCAATAAACCAGGCCATTTTCAGCCCAACAAATGTTACATATCCAATTAGGAGACCATAAGGAACAGTGTGAAATACTCTATATAATCATTCTATTCCAAGATGGCGCCGCAGAATGGTGACACGGTGTGTTGGTGCGCTCTGTTTTGTTTTGTTTTGTGTTTTAACTATGTTTCTTGCGATGGTACCCGTATCTCATTCACCAGTGAAGAGCTCGAGAACTTCAGGGGAACAATACCATCGGACTTATTTCCCACTTTTCTTCTCCCTTCACTGGAAATTTTGGACATTCTGGTCAAAGGTGCGCTCACCTTTGCTCATGCAGCGAAACGCCGGAGGAGAGGGAAACGGGCCGGTGTGCTTGTGCGTCTCCGCCAGCGAGGATTACGCACACCATTACCGGGAATATTCCTCTCTAACGTGCGCTCACTGCCCAACAAACTGGAGGAACTACAACTGCTGTTGGTCAGAAACAGGGACTTTTTCCTCATCTGCTGTTTTGTGCTTCACGGAGACGTGGCTCTGTGGATTAATACCGGACTCTGCGCTGCAGCTGGCAGGCTTCCAACTCTACAGAGCGGACAGAGACACGGACCTCTCCGGCAAAACTAAAGGTGGAGGAATCGGTTTCTACATCAATAGCGGTTGGTGCAACGACGTGACAGTGATCCAGCAGCATTGTTCTCCTAACCTGGAATATTTCATTATAAACTGTAAGCCTTTTTATTCACCCCGTGAGTTCGCGTCATTCATCCTGGTCGGTGTTTACATCTCACCGCAGGCCAACGTGCAGGACGCGCAGCGCATGCTTGCCGACCAGATTCTGTGCGTGGAGCGGACCAACCCGGAGTCCCTAGTTATTGTCCTTGGTGACTTTAATAAAGGGAACCTCACTCACGAACTCCCTAAATATAGACAGCATATTAAATGCCCGACCAGAGAGGAGAACATTCTGGATCACTGTTACACCACAGTCAGGGATTCTTATCACGCCGTCCCCCCGTGCTGCACTGGGACACTCTGACCACGTCATGGTCCACCTGATCCCCCACCTACAGGCAGAAACTAAAGCTCTGCAAACCTGTTGTGAGGACATCAAGGAAGTGGACCAGTGAGGCTGTGGAGGATCTCCAGTCGTGTTTGGATTCTACTGACTGGGATGTGTTCCAGGACTGCTACCAACAGTCTGGATGAGTACACAGAGGCTGTGACGTCATACATCAGCTTCTGTGAGGACTGCTGTGTTCCATCATGCACCAGGGTGAGTTACAACAATGACAAACCCTGGTTCACAGCCAAACTCAGAAGGTTAAGGCTGGCTAAGGAAGACTCGTTCAGGAGTGGGGACAAAGACAGATTTAAAGAGTCAAAGTACAAGTTTAGCAAGGCGGTGAAGGAGGCTAAACGACGATACTCTGAGAAACTCCAAAACCAGTTCTCAGCTAATGACTCTGCAACTGTCTGGAAAGGACTTAGGCAGATCACCAACTACAAGCCTAAAAACCCCCCCCCCACTCCTTCGATGACCGACACCTAGCCAACGACCTGAACGAGTTCTACTGTCGATTTGAAAGACAAAAGGTCAGTCCTGACACCATCCCCCCACGACACCTCCCTACAGCTACAGCCACTGTGCATCACCTCCACCTCACCCACCTCAGCAGGGCCCTGGGCCCCCCCCCCACCAATGCCCTCCTTAAAGGTCTCCACCTCCACCCCCCCCCCTACCCACCTCAGTGACGACTCTCTCCATCCACGAGAGGGACGTCAACAGACTCTTTAGGAGACAGAATCCCAGGAAAGCTGCTGGACCAGATGCTGTCTCCCCATCAGCTTGAAGCACTGTGCTGACCAGCTGTCTCCAGTGTTCACAGACATTTTTAACACCTCACTGGAGACATGTCACGTGCCAGCCTGCTTCAAGACCTCAACCATCATCCCTGTCCCCAAGAAGCCAAGGACCACAGGACTTAATGACGTCAGACCCGTCGCCCTGACCTCTGTGGTTATGAAGTCCTTTGAGCGCCTTGTGCTTTCACACCTCAAAGCCATTACCGACACCCTCCTGGACCCCCCTGCAGTTTGCCTACAGAGCCAATAGGTCTGTAGATGATGCAGTCAACCTGGCCCTCCACTACATCCTCCGGCACCTGGACTCTGCAGGAACCTACGCCAGGATCCTGTTTTTGGACTTCAGCTCTGCCTTCAACACCATCATCCCGGCTCTGCTCCAGGAGAAGCTCTCCCAGCTTGGTGTGCCTGACTCCACCTGCAGGTGGATCACTGACTTTCTGTCTGACAGGAAGCAGCATGTCAAGCTGGGGAAACACGTCTCCAACTCACAGACCATCAGCACTGGATCCCCTCAGGGCTGTGTTCTTTCGCCTCTGCTCTTCTCCCTCTACACCAACAACTGCACCTCCAGTCATCAGTCCGTCAAGCTTCTGAAGTTCGCGGACGACACCTCCCTCATCGGACTCATCTCTGATGGAGACGAGTCCGCTTACAGGTCGGAGGCTGACCACCTGGTGAAGTGGTGCAACCAAAACAATTTAGATCTCAACGCTCTAAAGACAGTGGAGATGGTTGTGGACTTCAGGAAGAACCCAGCCCCACCTGCCCCCCATGACTCTCTGTGGCTCCACAATTAACATTGTGGAGTCTTTCCGCTTCCTGGGAACTACAATCTCCCAGGACCTCAAGTGGGAGCTGAACATCAGCTCCCTCGTCAGAAAGCACAACAGAGGATGTACTTCCTGCGGCAGCTGAAGAAATTCAACCTGCCAAAGACAATGATGGTGCACTTCTACACAGCCATCATTGAGTCCATCCTCACATCCTCCATCACCATCTGGTACGCTGCTGCCACTGCCAAGGACAAGGGCAGACTGCAGCGTGTCATTCGGTCAGCTGAGAAGGTGATTGGCTGCAATCTGCCGCCGCTCCAGGACCTTTACGCCACCAGGACTCTGAAGCGTGCTGGAAAGATTGTGGCTGACCCCTCCCACCCCCGGACACAAACTCTTTGAGCCCCTCCCATCTGGCAGGAGGCTGAGGTCCATCAGGACCAAAACCTCACGCCACATGAACAGCTTTTTTCCCCTCCGCCACTAGCCTTATTACCAAGGCCCGGAAACCACCGTGACTCTCCACCTGGCTCTTCATGCCACTGTTCTCTCTGCTCTAATGCTCTTTGCTCTTTATTTATCTATTTTATTTTTATTTCTATCTTTATTTTTAATTTAATACATACTGTGTACATATACTTATATTGTTTACCTATACTTATATTGTTTAATATTACATTTAGAGAATGTGTGATGTGCACCAGCAACACCAAAACAAATTCCTTGTATGTGTCAAAAAACGTACCCGGCAATAAAACCCTTTCTGATTCTGATTCTGATTCTGATTCTATCACCCCTTTAAAGTATAGCATCTTGACTTTTAAAAAATATAAATATAAATAAATATAAATACTTTCATTTTCAACAGAATTGATGCAACCGCCAATTTTAGTGAGTTTTTGAGTATGTTAAGCCCCTCAAAAATGATATTCATTTGCCGGAAGAAAGGAAAGGAAGAATTCAGTTCCTTCAGTTTCTATAGGGCCTTCGCCGCTGTCGGCACTCAGGCCCTAATAATTCCCGCCTCCACCCATGTCTTCCAATAGAGAGTTTTTTTGACTACTTTCAATAGTTTTTTATGCCAGATTGATGATTTTTTTGTGAAGGAGGGCCTTAATCCTGTCACCTGTTGTGAAACTCTCCAGGTTTCTCTCGCAAATGCCAACAGTGGATACCTAAATGGGATTTCTCCACCTGTTTGCGATGTAAAAGCCAGAATGGCAAACAGATCTGTAAGTTCCCTTTCCATTGAGACCCATGCAGGAGCTTGGTCTTCTACCATATATATTTTGGACAGCTGGTTAAGGGAGAAAGCATAGTGGTACCAATCCACTCTTGGCAAGCCAAGACTGAATTTACTGCCTTATTAAACTTTGTTAGTAACGAGGAGGGGAAGCTTACAGGTAGTAGATAAGTAATATAATTGATTTGTGGGACTGTGATAATTTTTAGGATTTTTATCTTACCCAGCAGGGATAAGCCCAGTTTAGTCCAGTTTTGCCAAGTGCTCTCAATTTTCTATATGAGGGGGAGGAAGTTTTTTGTCATGATGTTTTTCAAACCTGGGGTGATCTTAATGCCCAAATACACCAGGCCGGAAGGTAGCCATCTAAACTGCCAATTTTTCCTTATAGATGGGGGCACACCCCTGATGGTTGCCTCTGATTTCCCCTAATTTATTTTGTACCCAGATATACGGGAAAAATATTCTATCAGTGGTAACATATGGGGTACTGCTGTTTCTGGGTTTATGATCAGTAACAATATGTCATCTGCGTACAATAGTAGTTCACTTAATATTCACAATGGGCCTCGTTTACCAATATCTTCCTAAGTTTTCTCTTAAATACACTACTGGTCAAAAGTTTTAGAACACCCCAATTTTTCCAGGTTTTTATTGAAATTCATGCAGTTCAATGTCTTATAGTACTCTGAAATGAAAGAATAGAACAAATGACCAATTTAAGTTAAAAAAGAAATCATGGAATCAATTTATAAACTAAAATGTATTCTAAATTTTTGACTCATCAAAGTAGCCCCCTTTGGCAGATATAACAGCTGAACACACTCGTGGCATTCTTTCTACATTGGAAATTAAATATTCTTTAGAAAGTTCTTCCCAACTCTGTTGCAGAAGTTCCCATAAATGTGTGGCACTTGTAGGTTGCTTTGCTTTCACTTTTCTGTCCAGTTCAACCCAAACCAGCTCAATGGGGTTTAAGTCTGGTGACTGTGCTGGCCACTCCATGTTTTTAAGCTTACCATCTTGTTCTTTTTTGCTAAGGTAGTTCTGGCATAGCTTGGACCTTTCGCCTACTCGACGGCGTACAAAAATCCTACATGATGAACCGAAGATTTCAAATTTTGATTCATCAGTCCAAAACACCTTCTTCCAGTCTTCAGTAGTCCATTGGCAGTGTTTCTTGGCCCAGGCAAGCCTCTTTTTCTTATTTTGACGTCTTAGCAATGGCTTTCTTGCTGCAACTTGACCTATCAAACCTGAGGCTCGAATTCTTCTCTTTACAGTTGAAACTGAGACTTGCTTATTACGACCACTATTAAGCTGTGCTTGAAGCTGTTGTCCTGTGAGCCGCCTATCACGCAAGCTGTTGACTCTCAGAAACTTGTCTTCTGATTGTGTTGTGGCTTTGGGTCTGCCAGACCTCTTCCTGTCAGAGTTTCCCCCAGTTTCTAAGTGCCTTTTGATGGTCAAGAATACTGTACTCACTGACACCTTGACTTTCTTCGCAATTTCTCTGTAGGAAAGACCAACATTCTTAAGTGTTAGGATGGTCTGTCTCTCTTCCATTGTTAATTGCCTTTTTCCCGCCACTTTTATGGCAACACACTACTTTCTGCAGTACAATACTGTTCAATTAATGCTCACGAGGGTATGGTACCACAGTTTGTTCCAACAATACTTTTATACAAACAGAGGGGGTTGTAAGTAATCCAGACAAGTTGGAACACCTGTGGGAATTGGTAGCACCAACTTTCAAAGCTTGATCAACCTCTATTGCTGCAGAACCCTCAGGCTGCAAACCCTTTTTCAGTTTTGGGTAACCTTACTTTTTTTTTAACCTCAGGCAGTTCACCACTTACCTTTGTACCATTAAAAGCTATTCATTGGACTTTTCAATAAAAAATTTCAATAAAAAACTAGAAACATTGGGGTGTTCTAAAACTTTTGACCAGTAGTGTATGTTCTTAAGAAAGTCCCTAAGAAAAGTCTACATCGGATTCATGACGTGTTAAACAACAGAATTGTTCGCACCTGTGTTTTTAAGATTGATTAATCCCAGTTGTTAGTTGTTCCTAATTAGCATAAGAAAAACGCCCCGCAAATTCCCATATAAGGACATGACACTTCCTGTGCACCTCCTGGGAAGCGGGAGACCGCCTTCAAGAGATGACTTGTACATTGCAGTGGTGGAGGAAGTACTGAATGTCAATACAAATAAATAAATAAATGAGTAAAAGTAGAAATAACCAGAGACATATTTACTTTAGTAAAAGTAGAAGATGTCCACTACCATAAACAAGGCCTGGCTTTTATAAGAAATTCCTATCCTAACCAGCATAAAACGGAAATATGTTGTTAGAATCGGAATGCGGTATTTTCTTACCATGCAAGTAAGCAAATAAAGTGTGTGAAGCACTGGCGGAGGAGTAAACGACGCTGTGGAGAGAAATAGATGGCAACTTGATTTAAAAACGGGAATAATGAAAAACAAACAAAGAATTTTCACTTTTATTTTTTTTAATTGGGTGCCCAATCCAAACTTTTGTAGCGCCTGAAATAAATACCCCCATTCTACTCTATCGAACACTTTTTCAGCATCAAGAGAAAAAGCTACCTCAGGTTCAGCACTATTCCTTGTCTGCTATACCAAGTGTAATAACCAAGGGGGTAAGCTTCGCTTCAGAAGTCAAACTTCCTATGGTGCCATTTTGATGTTACAAAACGATCACCTGCCGTTAGCATTCCATTGACTGCCATTCATTTTGACATCACTTTAACAGCGAATAAATTTACATCTGAAGCGTTTAAAGACTCTATTTGTCCATTGTTTATTTCTAAAGAAACATGACAATGTATAAAACGCTCCATTACCTTGTACCTCACGTTATGGCTCCATAGCAGACGTTTTTGTAAAAACAGGTTGTGTCAACGATTGTGTCATAACCAAGCGACTTACTGTCGCATAGTAGCGCCTACAAACGCACACACAAACACACACGGCCACAGCGCAGCAGGCAGAGGTGGGGGGGGGGAGAGATACCCGTTTCTCTTCGGGAGACTTGTTTATGACATAGGCTATATACATTAGATTTGGTATTTTTTTTTTATACATTTTGCATGTGTTGGATATGAAAATTGTATTGTTTATGGTTTAGCTCTAACACCCCTAACTTATTCAAAAGAGTGGAACGCGATCCCGACTATTAGTGTATTAGTTTAAGTCAGTTTAAATTATAAAAAGAAGTAGGCCTATGCACTGGCGTGTCCTAGGTGTCCCTATTAGTGTTATATGGAATTATCATTTCGATATTATTGTAGTGCACTGTTTATGCCTAGGGACAACAGATGGAAATTAGCAATTCAAATTATAAAGGTTGGTGTCTCCCCTTTAGTCTACATAACATGTCCTAGCATGTTACCACTTTATGTACAACTATTCATTTATCATACAGACTGAAACTCAACTTCTAATAAATCAGAAAACAAACACACCAAAAAAAGTATGAACTAAATACCAAATCTAATGTATATAGTCTGTCATAATTTAAACAAGTCACCCGAAGAGAAATGGGTATCTCTCTCCCCCCCGCCTCTGCCTGCTGCGCTGTGGCCGTGTGTGTGTGTATTTGTTTGTGTGTGTGTGTGTGTGTGTGTGTGTGTGTGTGTGTGTGTGTGTGTGTGTGTGTGTGTGTGTGTGACGGCCGGCCAGCGAGGTTGTTAAGCCTGAAAGCGCTTGTGGAGTTTAACCCCAAAAATGCAGCTAACCACAGGTTCCCATTAATCTTATGATGAACATGTGTTGTGATATTTAAACAAATCCATCAACGGCGAAATAAAAGCCTCTTATTTACGAGACCGGTCTGAGAGACCTCCAGCTTAGAGTGGGGTGTCTGAGCATGACTGTCTGAGCGACGAGCTAGCGGCCCCGGCAGGCGCGTCACTTTATGGAGCTACTCAATTCCGAAAACTTGTTGTCAATTCGGCAACGATTTTCGCAAGACTGCCTATATTCAAAATCTTAAAAGTTCATTTCTCGCCTAAAACGTACTCAGAAGTGAATTTAGTGATGAATAAAATGGCGAAAATTGTTAAAATGATCCTGTTGTTGATCTGTCTATGTACCGGAAACGCCAATGGTTGAGGCACGTGTGCATCACTGAAAAGTGTCCCCTGGAAACACTTCCGTTGTGGTGTGGGCTATTTGCATGTGTTGTCTTATTGTTGCGTGTTGTGGTTTATTTGCATGTGTTGTCTTATTGTTGCGTGCTGTGGTTTATTTGCATGTGTTGTCTTATTGTTGCGTGCTGTGGTTTATTTGCATGTGTTGTCTTACTGTTGCGTGCTGTGGTTTATTTGCATGTGTTGTCTTATTGTTGCGTGCTGTGGTTTATTTGCATGTGTTGTCTTATTGTTGCGTGCTGTGGTTTATTTGCGTATTGTCTTATTGCATACTGTGGCCTCTCAGGGCCACCGTAGAAAACGGTTAAAATGAGACACTTCATGATGTACTGTATGTAAAGTAAAGGTGTTGTGTTCTTTGTTTTTCTCAGCTCTTATGGTGGTTCAAGATATTTAAGCGGTAGTAAGGAATGTTACAAAGGGACAATAAAGCTTTCTGAATCATCAGTAAATAGCCAGACCATAATTCAGCCAGGGACGCTACAGTGTTATTACAGCAGATTGCATACTCTCTAGCATATTACCAGTTTTAAGTGCCTCCCGAAAACTTTAGTAGTCTTGGGGCTAGCATGTCAGAGAATGCCTTATAAAAATCTATAGGAAAACCATCGTCCCCTGTGGACTTACCAGAACTTAGACTCTTTATAGCCTGTTGGACCTCTACTAAAGTAACATCCCCTACAATTTCTTTTTGTGATTCTTCTGACAAGGATGTCAGATGGGCCTGGGACAAGAACTCATCCACCACGTCCCGGTTTTCAGTGCTCTGGGATGTATATAATGATTGGTAAAAAGTCCTAAATGCTTCATTGATCTCTCCAGGGTTTATTACTAAAAACTAAAGGTTATTAGTATCCGATTATATTGTTGTTTAACCTCCCCGCCGTTTCCCCTTGCTCGTAGTTCTTCTGTCTGCACTGGAACTGTCCAAACTCTGCTTTCTTTTGCAATATAGAGTTCAATTCAAGCTTAAATTCATTTAAATGTGAGAGGACTCCCGGGTTCAGCTGAGATGCATGTAACTTTCGAGGGCTTTAATTTCTCCCTCTAATTCAAGTAAGCGCTTACTTGCCTGTTTTTTCAGGTAAGAGGAGTGTTATATCAAGCGATGATTCAATTTATTTCCAACAGAATGATTAGTTTTTTTTAAAACGTTAACCATGAAGGAGTTTTTTTTTTTTTTTAAACAGACAAAATCCCATGAGGAAGAATCGACACAAACGTTCCCTAATTTTAACCCAATTATCTAATCAACTTATCTAGAGTAAAGCCAGAGTAAATCCGTCCAAGATGGCTTCTACAATTGTCCTTTGCACTATTAAACTGTATGGATGCACAGCTGTGGTAAAGTTGACCTGGGAAGTAGGTCTGCAAGTAATGAATGTTTGCGGTGGTCAGTGTGTGCAATAGCTTAAATATTAAACTTTATTTTCTTAAATGTCCAACTCAACTCAACCTGTCTGATTCCTTGTGTCAGATGCACTGCCATCACCAGATCACAGCATTGAAACCGATTGATACGTCAATTGTGTATTTGTGTGTGTTTGTGTGTGTGTGTGTGTGTGTGTGTTCTGTAGGAGCTACAGTGTGGTGAATGTAGAGAAGGGCCAGGTGGAGGTGAAGAGGATGTCCTGTGCAGGCAGCAGGATCAGCTGTCAGATGAAGATGGGTAACGTTCTGTGGATGGCCACTGAGGTAAATCGCATTCACCATTTTCATTCAAATAAATGTTATTTCTGCTTCACATACCACAGTAGTGGTTCAGTTTATGCTTCAGTATGTAAGATACACCTGGTGTTTGGCCACTCTTTCTGTCAAAAGCCTGTCACACAGAGATTCAACAATACTACCGCCATAATACCGGCATTGCTTTTTTTTGTTACACTGAACCAAACAACGTCAGCATAGAGAGAGTGCATTTAAGTCCCGCCCCCACCGGAGGGAAAACAACTCTCTGCTCTCTATTGACTTGTATTGCGTGAAGGAGCCTCCTCGTCTATTCCGTCTGCTAGCTAACAACAGAAAAGCGCCTAAAAGCGGCTGTGTGGTGATAAGCACTACCAACAATATAAAGAACCCATACACCCATACCCATACTATCTTTATAGGCTGCCGAACCAAAAAACTGAGGTTTTATAAAGAAAAAAGTGGATACAGGCGTGAGGAATGAGAAGAAAGAATGGGAAGACTGGGGGATCCTGACACTAAGCTAACGTCATGGCCAATGTTAGTTTGAAGCAAGCATTTTATTACCAAGTCAAAAATACAAAAGACAGTTTTAGGCAAACTATCCTTATATTTATCACTAATTTCCAGGTTCTCCTTTTCCATAAACAACATGATATCAATGAAAGGGTTAACTTTTCCTGCTATAGCTTTCCGACCGTGGTCAGAAGGACACTTTGTTTCTCTCACTATGACTCCAGAGTCGGTCCGAACTAATCACCGTCACTCTCTCACTCACTCTACCACACACTCCCCAGCATACATACATGCCGGCCCTGCTATTCTCTTAAAGAGATTTACGCACATACCAACGCACAAGTATAAACTTCCGGCCACTTACGTAGACTACGGCGAAAGCTCTGCGTGGAGCCTCCGCAGAAGCACTGATTGGTTTCCCCTCTGGTAGGCAAGGCTTTCAGTGTATGATGCGATGCACTCTGTCTCTATAATGCTGCCTCAATGAAACAAAAAAGTGGGATTTATGGTTCTGCAGGGGCTCTACACAGAGCTTACGGCGTAGCCAATGTACTGTAAGTGACCTGAGGTTTATATGTGTGCGCTGGTTTGTCTGCGTCGATCTAGAAATTTTAGGGCGTTTTCACACATACCTCGTTTGGTCCGGACTTTCGGACTTTTTAGTTTGATCCGAACCAAAATTACAGGTGTGAAACCTCCCCTGGACCACGGTCCGGATCAAAAGACCAAATTTTGGTCCGACAAAAAGAGGTGGTCTCGGTCCGGACCGGTTTGTTTATAGTGTGAAAGCATTTTTTGGATGGTTCGGACTTTCGGACCAAATACAGGAAGCTCTGGCAGGCTCTCCTTGTGTTACAAGACCGGCGAAGCTCCTTTAAGGAACAGCTCGGTGCTTAGTGAGAGAGAGAGAGAGAGAGAGAGAGCGACGGTGAATGCGCTCAGAGCAGACAGCTGTCAGCTATCGGAGCAGAGAATACATCAGCAGTTTATTTGTTAAGTGGTAGTAAATGTAGGCTACAGTGTATGTTTCCGTTTGTCTCTGAATAAATGCTCCAGAAAGAAAGTTCCCGTGTCTTGCTTCTCTACGTCACAACAAAACAAAAAGAGCCGCGGCAGTAGCCTAGGGGAGAGCAGCGGTCAGTTGAATAGCCTAAACTCCGACACGGAGAGAGGATACGAAGGGACGGGGAAGCCCGTCAAAAAACCAATCAGTTATAAGTATCTGGAGACGCAGCTCACGTATGTGATGACGACAGGACGTAGGTTTGTCACGTAGAGATCTTTAGTGCGCTTGCAAAACTGCAGTGTGAAACCAAAACTTACCGGATCAAATGTATACAATGTAACAAAAACATGAACCTTGGTCCGGACCTTGGTTCGAACTTCCATGTGTGAAAACGCCCTTAAACTCCGGTCGATGGGACTATGGTTTACTGCTCCTCAGATCTCTGCAGGGTAAATCCAGACAGCTAGCTAGACTATTTGTCCAATCTGAGTTTTCTGTTGCATATTAATAGTGTTGACGAACTGACCGAAGAGCCAGTTAATTAACCCGACTCGTGTCACTGAACCGGGAGAATCGAGTGCCATATGTCAATGAACCGACTCACTCCTGTTTTTTTCTTTTACCTCATTTGTGCCGTTGTGTGTTGCTGGTATTCTTCTGCTACTGTGTGTGTAGTATTCTAGCTCATTAGCGCCTCCACTGGAGTGGTGGTGGTAGAATCAATCAGGAAATGAGCTACCTAGACCGCACACCAGGCTACTGAACGAGACCGAATGTAACCGTGCAACTGGCGGGCCCGCTCAAGTCTAATGTAATCAAGCAATGTCTTGGTTCTGGACAGGTTTGAGTTATTAACCAAGCCTTGTTTCTGGTGCATCTTAGATGATTGTGTTCATGGCAATTCAAACATTATCGATGGGGAAGTACATCACATACAAATACACGTCATGTTATCTTGGTAGTTATGTTAAGTTAAATGTTAGAGAAGTGAATGTTGCTACATGGTAGGTAGGCTGTCACAAGGAAACCGCGCACCAGGATACTGAACGAGACCGTAAGGACCATAAACGAGGGTACTGCATGAGTCTATATTCAAACGGGTGTCTAGGTTCTCGGCAATTTTTAGTTATCAACCGATCCCAGAAGGCTTTATTTCTCGTGCATCTTAGATTATTGTGTACATACAAATTCATAGGCTACATTATCGATCAATATCACATACAAATACACGTCATGTTATCTTAGTAGTTATGTTAAGTTAAATGTTTGTTACATGGTAGGTAGGCTGTCACCAGGAGACTGCGCACCAGGCTACTGAACGAGACCGTAACCGTGCCTAATGCATGAGTCTATGTAATCACGGGTGTCTAGGTTCTCGGCAAGTTTGAGTTATCAACCGATAGCAGAAGCCTTTATGTCGCGTGCATTTTAGAATTGTGTTCATGGAAATTCATAGGCTACATTACCAAGGGGAAAGTATTGTATCACATACAAATACACGTAATGTTATCTTGGTAGTTATGTTAAGTTAAATGTTAGAAGTGAATGTTGCTACATGGTAGTTAGACTGTCACGAGGAGACCGCGCACCAGGCTACCGAATGTAACCGTGGCCAGTGCGTGAGTCTAGTGTCGGTCAGTATGGGTGCGTAAATTGTATCTCAAGACCGAATGTAATCGCAACCGCTCGAGTCTTCCGTGGTGTCTTGGTTCCTGGCAAGGGAAGTAAACACGCGATCAATTAACGCAGGACCATAAATTGGGCTTCAGGTTTTGTAATGCTCTAATGCACTGGAGCAGTGAGTGCTCCTGAACACTGCCTGCTGGTTAAGTGGGCATTCACAAAGCCTGCATCGGCCGCTAGACAGTGTGGCAAAAACGCAGGTCTTTCCATTCATTTTGAATGGGGGTAGTGCATTTAGGCTGCAACTGGGGGGTAGCGGGGGGGAAACACAAAAAACGCAGCGGGCCCGCAGCGAAAAGTCAAAACGCATCCCCACATCACGCTGCGGTGGCCAATAATGTAACCGGCGATCAGACTTGTCAAAGTGTTTTGTGGCGGTGTGAGAGTCCCATATAGAAAACAGGAAACATCACTGCCTCTATCGCTGCCACAAGAAAGTTTTTAAACATGAAACAAAAGCACTGAACTGTCCAGGAGTTTGTTTAACAGTTGAATGTTTGCCAAACAACAAAGCACGATCTATCTTGCTTGTCTCTTTTCTTTCTCTCTTTCTCTGTGAAGCTGCCTTCAATTGTGGACAGAAACATCTAGATCTATAACCAATCAATAATTGTAAAAGTCTACATTGGGGGGTTAAAGAACACAACAGTCACACAAATGGGCCGTTTCAGTGACACTATACCCCCGCCCCACAACAAACACAATGGCTACACTCGGAGAACATAGGTTACTCTAAATCCACACATTTGTTTTGTTTTGTTTACATTACATTATATTATATTTATTTAGCTGACACATATTTAAAGCAACTCACCACTTACCTGCTTCAAGTGCTACTAAGATTTACTAAGATACTCAACACACAGACATGAGATTGATATCCATCTAAACATCTCAAAGTATGTTTTTGAAAAGAATAAGAACCTCGACAATCCTTATGTTGAAAGTTTCTTGACAGAACATCCTTGAAAATGTAATTATGTAAACATGTATGTCTGGGATTTTACCCAAAATGTCTTCATTATTGTAAAATATTTAGCATGTGTTTGTGTGATAGGAGCAGGAAGTTTTCATCTACAGTCTGAAGGACATGTGTCCACTAAGTCAACCCCAGAAACAGTTCTCCTGTCCAGGCGTCATCACCTGCCTGTTCCCTGTTCCAGCAAGAGAACAGGTTAGTTCAAGTTCCAACACACAAACACAAACCATTCATTATTGCATCAGCATCATTTTTTTTATCATTTGTTCACATAAATAAGTTTTTTTTATTTCCTCATAATACATAAGCAATGCATTGACGTGGTTATACCAAAAACATACTTACTTAGTTTCTGTTTAAATCCTTTAACCTTTAGCCAGGGTCTGCCTGCGGTTCTTGGGGGAAATTGTTGGTTCTTTGTAAATTTATAGTGTGGTCTAGACCTACTCTATATGTAAAGTGTCCTGAGATAACTTTTCTAATGATTTGACACTATAAATAAAATTGCATTGAATTAATTGTCATGTATAACACACATCATATGAGATATCTGAAGAGGTCATGTACAGGACAGAACCAGTTAGCACACGTGATATAATGAACAGAGCACATTTCTAATCAAGGCTACCATGTAGCCTGCAGCTTCCACCAAGCTTGGAATTTCGTAATTTTAGGGTCGAGGCTATTTGGCCTTCGGTGTGACAAAAAATGTTGGGGCACAAAGGCCATCTTCCAGGGCACAAAGGCCAATGAATGATTAAACAACGTACATTTTTAATAAGAAAAAAACATGCTCGACATGAAGCAAATAACTCACTTTTTTTAATATCATACTTTGAATAACTTATTTTAACTGATATGGAATTTGTTAAATTTCAGAAGTCAAACTGTTGGATGCAGAAATACATTATTCTGTGGCCGGTTTAGCACTGTCGGTGGAGCAGGCGCACATGTATAGAGGTTTGCTGCATGTCATTCCCCCTCTTTCTCCCCTTTCACTTCTTCATCTGTCCTGTGGAATTAAGGGCCTAAAATGCCCCAAAAAAAAATCTTAAAGCTACATTGTGAAAGACTTTCTCCCATCTAGCAGTGAAATATATGATATATATATATATATATATATATATGTATGTATGTGTGTGTGTGTGTGTATATGTGTATATATATTACTTTCAAGCCCCTCCCATTCCGAGCGTGTTCTAACGCCTATGGTGGCCGTATTATTCCAAGAAGTACGACTTCGTCTGTGAGTGTTCCTTCCAGTGTAATAATAGTTTTACGTTATTTTGGTACCATTTCATTACTAACATCAGCTATCAGGTTCCCAAACTTATGTAAGCTAATGTTAGTAAAGTATCAGTGCTATTGTTATTCTGTATATTGTACGAGATTAGTACTGTAAGGCAATGTTTACAGCGTAGGAGAAAAGCAGGTTTGTGTTTTTAATATATTTCTCTGAGCGGTATGAACAATGTCAATGAAACCGAAATTAGCTCTTAGTATCTCCATCGTTTACACACAGTTGTTGCTAGCTGTAACTAGTCTGTGTTACAACTCCATTACGTGAGTTGTCTGTCAGGGAAATCACTACACATATTATTGCGTTTATGTTACAAGGTAGACAATCCTTTTTCATCATTGACGCAAGGAAAAGTATCCTAGACATCTTTCTAGCGTTATGCACAACCATGCTATAGTTAGCCAAGCAACTATAAAACTTAGAATTTACACAAATAGGCAGCAATACCTTTTGATAAGAATTCAAGCAACTTTGGTGTCCCTTTTAAAATCCTTGCTCCTTATGAGCTCTTTCCATCTTGGAAAAGCCACTCCAATATTAACTTTGGTCTTGTTGCTTTGCCTGTCACGTTGTCATTTTAATTCTCTTTTTAACTTCCTTGGCGACTCCGTTACATGTCCTTGAGAATAGGCGCAATCCGCTCAAAAAAATCTGTAGTAATCTTCTCCCCCTCCCTGGTATTTGTCACAGTGCCACTAAGTGTAAAAGCGTGAAAGGCGGAGGTATGTCCCTCTTTGGCTAATGTATTTTAAAGAAGGAGTCACAACATGGCTGCCGCCATTCGAGCGACTCGCTCGTATGTATTGTGAATGATTCTGAATGGCAGATTCTACGCGTACGAGAATACTTTGATTAGTTTGTGGAAGTAATTACACATGAAAAAAATACATACATTATTCTGCACAGGGGTAAACAAACAAAACAATTTTGAATGGAGAGGGATTAAAAAATGCAAGTGTGTGTGTGTATGTGTTATTTTTGGGGCATCACGGCCAGAGCGAGGGGCAACGATGGCCGTCGTGAAATTCCTACCCTTGCTCCCACACAAAGTTGGCGGCGAGTGAAGTTCATTGTGACCCCTCGTGTTACCTAATCATGGCACATTTTGCTACCACAATATGTTGACTGATAGTGCAGAGCTATAGCATCTCCCTGTCCGCTGCTTTATACTGCTGGGCATTGCTGAGACTTTACATATTGGTCTTGTTTCTGTAAAAGTTACGTGACGGCATCCGTAGTAGGTCAGACCTGTAACATTTATGTGACACTTCCAACACAGCTGAACTGAATTGAATGCTGTTAGGTTTACGTAAAGACTACAGCAGCACAAGGTTCAATACACAGAGAGATAAAAATGCATGATTTGTTCACTTGTAATACATTGATCACTTAAATATCATTTAAAATCGGTTCATTAAACCAGGAAACATTTTAGTTTTTTTCATCTCAGAGAACATGTTTTTACCCTGACACACTTTGTAAACTTGTACATCCATATCAATAATCAGAAAAGCGCTCCCCACTTACAGTACAGGCCAAAAGTTTGGACACACCTTCTCATTCAATGCGTTTCCTTTTTATTTTCATGACTATTTACATTGTAGATTCTCACTGAAAGGCATCAAAACTATGAATGAACACATATGGAATTATGTACTTAACAAAAAAGTGTGAAATAACTGAAAACATGTCTTATATTTTAGATTCTTCAAAGTAGCCACCCTTTGCTTTTTTATTAATAAGGGAAAAACTTCCACTAATTAACCCTGACAAAGCACACCTGTGAAGTGAAAACCATTTCAGGTGACTACCTCATGAAGCTCAGTGAGAGAACACCAAGGGTTTGCAGAGTTATCAAAAAAAGCAAAGGGTGGCTACTTTGAAGAATCTAAAATATAGATATAGTTTTCAGTTATTTCACACTTTTTTGTTAAGTACATAATTCCACATGTGTTCATTCATAGTTGTGATGCCTTCAGTGAGAATCTACAATGTAAATAGTCATGAAAATAAAGAAACACATTGAATGAGAAGGTGTGTCCAAACTTTTGGCCTGTACTGTATATGTTCTGTTTTAATTCATTCAACGCTTTACACACAGCATGTGAGCAAATGAGAATTCCAACATATCCTCTTTTGCGTTATCGGAAATAAAAGAGAACAGGCTTATTTTAATTCTCTTTAATTTTAATTTATTATTATTATTATATTTATTTATTTATTTATTTTTTATTTTTTTATTTTTTATTTTTTATTTTTTATTTTTTATTTTTTATTTTTTATTTTTTATTTTTATTTTTTAATTTTTATTTTTTAATTTTTTTGCTATCTTTATTTATTTGTTCACATGTTTTGGTCCTTTCAGTATTATTGGTATTTTGATTGTTGTTTTCACTTCTGCCATGTGTTCGTGATGTTGTGAGTGTTGGATGGTGATGTACTAAAACAAAAAAGCAATAAAAATATGTTTAAAAAAAAAAAAAAGAGAGAAAAGGCAGCAGAATTCTCTAATAATGATACAACTGAATGGATTCCCTCATGCTCACAGTTGTCAATAATTAAGGCTTAAACCGAAACCTAATTTAAAATCAGTGAAAGAAACACTCTTCTTCGTTCATTTCATTACTTTCTAACTCACCGCTGTTTTCCAGTGACACACTACATTTCAAGATCTTTCAGTGTCTGAGTAAAGAAAAAACACAAACAGACACTAAGACGTTTTCACATATGAACTCCAGACTACGTCTGAGGAATCAGGTCCCAACATAGTCCGAAGTTTCCCTTTCACACACGTAGCACACAACAGGAGATGTCCGTGTCACATACTGGAAATACTCCTACCAAGTGATTCAGACATTTGCATTCTCCCATATAGCTCTGCTGGGTAAATAATTTCAGGTGACCATTGCATGAGTGAAAGCAGTTTATGTCTGAATAGTCTATATCCACAACGTTCCACTTCCGGGATTGCTCCAGTGCCACCGGATATTCATCTAAATGTCCCTCTTTTTGGCCGGATGTCTGTTACCTTCCGCTTTTTTATGTTGGAATTTTAGATCTCTGCAGGGTAAATCAAAAGTATAACAGTGTGCTAATAGCTTACCTGCCACTCACAATTGCCCTTAAACCTCTCACTGCCAGTATTATAGGCTTTTACCCATCTACACAGAACTGCTATGCACTTTGGTTACCTTATGAAGTGTGGCTGGTAGTAGTGTTAGGAGGGGGGTAGGTGGTTTTGGGACGTGGTTGGGGGATGGACGAGAATGAAATGTGATCATCTTTTTGTGTATAAATCTGTGATTGTCTGGTATTATGGAATGGAGTATCCCTTTTATTAAGCCAGCCAGTAATAACAGTTCATATCACCAAATGTAAAAAAAAAAAAAACTACTGTACCATGACTTTTGATATTACAATGTACTAGCGGGAAATGTCAATGTCACAGCAGTACAAGAAGTAGTCTAAAGAGGTAGGAAACAGATGGAGAACGCAAGAGTGAACAGGCCTCTGAAACAACATGTAGATGATGGGACACTAAAACCTTTCATTGCAAGAGGGTCTTAGAGTGTAAGATGATTATTAAAATGTAAATGTTTCTGACCTGTTAAGAGCCTGGCCAGAGTGTTTGCGGGGATGTCTGACGGCCTGGTGGCAGTGTACAGCTTGGTGGAGGACCTTCCTCTGGAGGGGGAGACCTACCTGTGTTTACACACCCTCAACAAGACGGTGTTTGCTCTGAAGGACTCCGATCCCAGGCAGAGACCCTACCCAGTCAGGAGCATGGCACTGGTCAGCAGTGGTTCCCAGGTGAGCAGATGATCAGTCAGGAATGTCATGTTTGATAAGTCACCAACAAGTAGGGCTGGGCGATATATATATATATATATATATATATATATATATATATATATATATATATATATATATATATATATATATATATATATATATATTGTTGTCAAAACGATATATAAACATGTCCATCGTATATATTTCTACATTCTATCACAATGTCGAAAAACCACCCCCGAACGGGGTTGCATCAATATTAACATCATTTGGAGGACATGCTCCTGATCCTTGATTTTGCACTACACTATACATACACTATATTGTCAAGTTTTTTTTAGTATACAACAATATGCTTTACCTTGTGGTTATTTCATATGGACTGTTTATTTATTGATTCACCAGAAAACATGCTATATCATGAAATATATCATTACCCAGATATGCTATGACATATCATTACCCAGATATGCTATGACATATATATATATATATATATATATATATATATATATATATATATATATATATATATATATATATATATATATATATATATATCGCCCAGCCTTACCAAGAGGTTAACCCATAGAGGCAGTGTTCTACCGGAGGGGAAATCAACTCTCAGCTATCCATTGACTTGTACCACTCCGTCCTCACTGTGTTGTCCCTGTCCCTGTCTGTGGTGGTTATCAGTTATGGTTCTCCAATGGTCCGGGCGTGCTGGTCATTGACTGTCTGAGTCTTCGGGCAGTTCAAAGGTTGGAGCCATACAACCCGCCGTCCTCCATCGTATCCATGACAACCAGCTTCAGTCTATGGGGAGAGGAGGCAGTGTGGACCCTGGATGACCACACCAACACCCTGCTGCTCTACCATGCTGCCTCCTACCAGCTCTGTGCCAAGTACAGGTGAGTGGAGCTTTAATGTAAAAGGACTGCCACAGGGTCACATTCCGGAGAACAGTTAATCAGGCTCATGTCGGAGGAACTCTGCCATGCCTTGAAAGTTAACAGAATCTGGCAGGCTGATATTATATTATACATATTATTATTGGCTGATTTTGGCATAGCGACAGACTGCATTTAAGTCCCGCACCTACCGGAGGGGAAAACAACTCTCTGTTCTCCATTGACTTGTATTGCGTTTTGGTACCTCCTCGTCAATTTTGTCTGCCAGCAAACAAAAGATGCCTAAATATATAGATATGCATTCACTACCAACAGGTGAAAGAACCGATAACTTAAGTTTTTATAAGCCACTGAACCGCTTTTAGGAAGAAGAATAGGAAGACTGTGGAATCCTAACACTAAGCTAACGTTATGCCCAATCTTACGTGTGCAGCAAGCATTTTGTATCTAAGTCAAATATCCAAATGTCAGTTTAAAGGGATACGCCACCGTTTGTTGAAATAGGGCTTATCACGGTCTCCGCTAGCTGTAGATAGGTGGGCCAACGCATTTTTTGTGCATGCATTGTTTTAGTCCGATGCAACACCGGCAGCGCCACCGCTAGTTAGCTTAGCATAGTGAATGTAATCCTATGTTGCCCATTAGCATGTTTTGAGTAAAAGTGAGCCAACAAAAGACAAAAAAACAACCTAATTACTTGCACTGAGACAAAAAATGCATTGGCCTACCTATCTACAGCCAGGATAGACCGTGATAAGCCCTATTTCAACAAACGGTGGCGTATTCCTTTAAGGCTAACAATATATCTGGAATTTAAGCTAAAGCATTTTGTACACACTATGCAATTAGTTGTTATTATGGTTCCAAGTGCCTTAGTTTGCTAATACATAGCTTGCATTAGCTTACTAGCAGCTAACTTGTCCTGTCTGGTAGACATAAGTTGCTAAAATAATCCTTTAACATGCTTAAATCTCATGTTTCTAGCTAGCTACAGGCAGCGTTTCAACCCTTACTACCATATTGGTGCGGCGATTGTTCTCTCCAGTGGGCGTGGTTTTCAGAGTATGAAGCGATGCGCTCTGTCTCCATATTACAGATATCACAGAAAGAGATCAAAACGAACCCTCTGTGCAGAGAAAGAACTGACATCTGCTGATTTAGACATCTGAAACATAATGCCTCATTAACAACATGTTGAACAGCACACAGTAAATGGTAATCAGCCTGTATTTGTCTGTATATTTAAGATCTTTTTTATCTTTTCAGTTTTGAAGTTTTGATGAGTCAGCAGGAGCTGAGCTTCTTACAGATTTTAATATCCTTGATCATATTGTTTATCCTGCTGTAATATTATAAGTATCGGAAATGTCAGCTGTTTATTCTTCTATCTGCAGATATAGACTCCGCCATTTTTGTATTAATCTCTACATTGTTTTTTAGTAAAACACTGCATATTATACCTTTAACTTAGCCAGAAAATCATAATTTTAGCTGCAGAGAAAACACTTCTTTTCTGTGGATTCCTTATGTGTTAAAGATGTTTTGTCTTCCTGGAGAGTATGGAAACATTCCTTATGTGGGTCTGTGAGGCCCATTCATACACTGGGTGTGATACTAAGAAGATAAAAAGCTTGTTGATAAATATTTGAAGCAATATTATAACTTTGTTACTTCAGGTTGGCTAGTTAATGCTAATGCTAAGAAAGGTGCACACTACTAACAATGTTGTAGCCTATGCAGTCTTAACCTGTGTGATACAGTACTCACAGTTCTGCTTGTACAGGTGAGCAGGAGAGAAAAGCTGCTCATGCTAGTGCTCACACATTATTGTTGTGATTTGAGTGGCTGTTTTTGAGATCCTGTGGCCTATATGTAGCTTTGTGTGCTGTATGTGTGTGTTGTCTATAGCTGCTCTTAACTAATTGCCCCTTGTTGGATTAATAAAGTTGTTGAATTGAATTGAATGTCATGGTTTCAGCTGTGGAGACAGCAATCCTCTTCGGGACGTTTTCGCTGTGCAGAGACCTGCAGGGGTTGACATGGTGACAACCACTGAACTCAAGCCCACGGACCAAGAAGAGAAGCTGGAGTGGACTGAGGGAGAAGTGACATTGATTTACAGTGAGGAGGCGGGCACTCAGATCATCCAGCACCAGGATTCACTGACAGAATACTGCTCCATATCATCCAACTGCTCCCTGGAGCCACTGGGGTCAGACTGTTCCAGCACTGCAGGCCTCGCCTCATTAGCCAGCCACAGCAGTGTGCCGCTGCCAGCAGAGGACCAGGACCAGCAGGCATCCACTAACCCCACACCGCCGCACCTGCAAGCATTCACTGTGCTGCCAGTGAACGGAACTCTGTGGATCCCCAGGTACAAAACACTACACACCAAGTGAGCACAACACAAAGACACCAGCTGAAATGAAGAGACAGTGAGACATTGGGAAGTAAGTGAATATGATGCAGTTTTTTCCTGTTGGAGCTTTCCGACTGTGGTCAGAAAGCCCAGGGGAGACACTTTGCTTTCCTTCTCCACCGCCGGAGACAGTACTCACTCCAAAGCTAATCCCTTTCACTCTCTAACTCGCTCTACCACACTCTCCCCACACCCACACACATACACATACACACACACACACACACACACACACACACACACACACTATGTACCGGCTCTGTTATTCTCTTAAAGAGATACCTTAGATCGACACAGACACACCAGCGCAGAAGTATAAATCCTCAAAATGGCCTAGGCTCTGCGTAGAAGTATGTACTGCGTAGTACTATAAATCAGCCTTTATACACAACTCTTTCTCCGTTGCTGTTGTAGCTGACCTGGAGCCCACAAATCCTTTAGCTCTGGTGTTTCATTTGTGCTAGCCATAGTGTTACTAACAGCACATGTGTCAAACTCGAGTCCCGCGGGCCAAATCCGGCCCCTCGCAGATTAAGATCCGGCCCGCATATCAATTTAGCTTCACAGTACATTTTGGCCCGACTAAATTCTGACATTATTGTCACTTTTTCTGACATTTTTATCACTTTTTTTCGACATTTTTGTCATTTTTTTTGACATTTTTGTCACTTTTTCCGACGTTTTTAGGCGCTTCTTTTCCTATGATGGCCGAGGAACTTTCTCCTGACTTCTTTAGGACTTTATGTGGACCAAACTCTGAGTGAGAAGACTATATGACACGTGCAATAATACAGTCAAAGATATTTGACTTTTTCGATTTAATAAACACATGTCAATAAACTAAACATGTCTGACCCTTGATGTGATTCTTATTTCCCAACGTGGCCCTCTGGGAAATTGAGTTTGACACCCCTGGCCAACAGCTAAAAGGTTACAAGCAGAACTCATGCTTGTGAAGTTTGGTTCTGCATTACATGCATCAATCTACGTAACATGTGTTCCGTGTGCAGATGCGTTTACAGGACCTTGACGGTTCGGCGCCCTAGTGGCGAGCGACAGAGAGCGGGCAGTTAATAGGGTTCCCCTTTCAATACACTACACGGTGTGTACATATCACATGACTAATAAATATGTTCTCTGTGTCTCAAGAGCTCGTACTCGACACTGCACTTCTTTTGGATCTTCAGCAATACACCTGCCAAGTGTGAAGTCGATTGTCAGTTGTCGAGAAAATCGGAAGTCAGGCAGGCAGACAAAGACTCCTTTCATTTTAGTTAGATGGTACTGACTAAAATCTCCAGTTTATTTAGCATTTTTGGCAAAGATGATGTTGGTTTAAGGACATTGTTGACGCTCATCATAGTTTGAGAGGGGAGCCTGTATGCTATAACTCTATACAGTACTTTAATAGTTTTCATCATTATTTATGTGTGTATCTCCATTTAGTAAAGACTAACATTATTCTGTGTGTTTGTGTGTGTGTGTGTGTGTGTGTGTGTGTGTGTGTGTGTGTGTGTGCGTGTGTGTGTGTGTGTGTGTGTGCGTGCGTGCGTGCGTGCGTGCGTGCGTGCGTGCGTGCGTGCGTGCATGCGTGCATGTGATTGGCAGGCGTGGAGGTGATATGATGGTCATTGAAATGCAGTCACATGGCAGTCAGCTGAGGGGGCGTGTCATTGCTGTCCTCAGTCCACCCGGATGTTCATCTTTGGGGTGAGCTCCTTTCCTGTTAAGAGTCCTGATTTGTTTTGCAGCACATGCTTGAATCAATAAACCAATTATGATATCAATTATTTATTTATTGAGCCAAAAAAAATACTTTTTACTGTCCCTACTAACTATTTTTGAATTGCTAATTTTATTTAGGCCATGGCAATATTTTGTTTATGCTGTTCAGGCTTTAGAGCTTCTTTTAGAGCTTCTTTTTTTAGCCTTGCACAAGCAGACATTATTTTGGTTTAGTATTCACTCAAGTTTATAGAAACAACACAGTGTCAAAACACTAACACAGATCAGTACATACATGTAAGGTCACTAACATACAGAGCATCTAGATTAGGGCTGCAACTAACAATTATTTTCATTGTCGATTCACCTGCTGATTATTTTCTGGATGTATGGAATTAATTGTTTGGTCTCTAAAATGTCAGAAAATGGTGAAAAATGTGGATCAGTGTTTCCCAAAGCCCAAGATGACAATCAAATGTCTTGTCTACAACTCAAAGGTATTCAGTTTGCTGTCACAGAGGAGAAAAGAAACTACAAAACATTCACATTTAACAAGCTCCAATCAGAGGATTCAAATGATTAATCAATTATCAAAATAGTTGGCTATTAATTTAATAGTTTACAAATTATTGATTAATCGATTAATCTTTGCAGCTCTAATCTAGATACAGATACTGGCCTGGCCAATTGCTCCTCTTTGCTGAGCTCTTGTGGATCACATGGTTCAGTGTGTGCAGCAAATTGTTTTTAGATTTTATTTCCAAAGCCATTTTATTTTAGTTAGAACTCAGGCAGCTCCAAATGTTGCCAGACATTTTGTCAGTTGAAGTGTTAAAGGAACACGCCGACTTATTGGGAATTTAGCTTATTCACCGTAACCCCCAGAGTAAGAAAAGTCGATACATACCCTTCTCATCTCCGTGCATGCTGTAATGCTGTCTGACTGCTCCAGCGGCATCAGGCCAGCACAGAACATGCAGGTGAATGGTTCCAGACATCCTACTGCTCCGAATAAGTGACAAAATAACACCAACATGTTCCTATTTACATGTTGTGATTTGTAGAGTCACAGCGTGTACAAAAAACAACATAACATGAGACACAGCCGTCTTTTAACAGTAAACAACCCGGGAACTATATTCTCAGGTGGAAGAATATAGTACTAGGGCGGAGTGATATGTTTGCAGCAAGCCTGTCTGAGAATATAGTTCCCGGTTTGTTTGCTGTTAGAAGATGGCTGTGTCTCATGTTACGTTGTTTTTTGTACACGCTGTGACTCTACAAATCACAACATGTAAATAGGAACATGTTGGCATTATTTTGTCACTTTTGTCACAATTCGGAGCAGTAGGCTAGTTGGAACCAGTTACCTGCAGGATCTGTGCTAGGCTAAGCTAATGCTGGAACCGTCAGGCAGCGTTACAGCACGCACGGAGATGAGAAGGGTACGTATCGACTTGTCTTACTCTGGGGGTTACGGTGAATAAGCTAAATTCCCAATAAGTCGGCGTGTTCCTTTAAGTGTAAGACCAGCAAAAGGTGATCTGGCGATTTGTCGCAGAGTGGTGTGGCGGTGTGGGAGTGTCACTGAAACGGCCCATTTGTGTGACGTCCTGTTGTGTTATTTAACCCCCCAATGTAGCACAAGTAGACTTTATATTTCGCAGTTACTGTTTTCCGTCAGATTGTTCACGTTTCTGACCACTTTTGAAGACAGCTCCATCTCCCAAAGAAAGAGAGAAAAGAGACTGTCTGTTTGTTGTTGCAGGAAACAAACTCCTGGGCAGTTCAGTGCTTGTGTTTGGTGTTTTAAAACTTTCTTGTGGTGATGTTTCCTGTTTCCGCCTCAAACCATAGCTCCAAACACACCGACAAGTCTGATCTCCGGTTACATGATTGGCCACAGCAGCGTGACGTCGGGTTGCGTTTCTCTAAAAGTTGAGTCTTTAATATGATGGAATTTTAAATATTTAAGAAAAAATGTATTGATAATTTAACAACGTTGCTGTATTTAGTCTGAAATCATATTTTAGTTGGTATAAGAACAAAGTCTTCCTGAGTCTTAGTGAGTTTTAAATTGGGGTTTCTTCCACCTGCATGGAGCCCAATTTCAGCTATGCTTGAAAGCATTCACCACTGGCCGAAAAGCTCTATATAAATTTACTGATGCAGCTTCAATAAAGCTTAGCAAGATCCTTCATCATATACTTCTGGGGCTCGGCTGAGTCTGTAATTATTTCTGTAAAGAAGGCAGCAGCTGGTCCTTTGCAGAAAGGACTTCTGTGTGAGCTTCCACAAAGAGTCCTGGCCTTTTAGCAACAGGCAATAAAAGGGCCACACGAAACAAGACCCTTAATAAGCAGTTATTATATGGTGCACCTGTAACATAGGCGAACACATTGGGGGGGGGTCATGGCTCAGGTCAAGGGAGGGGTCGTCAGGCCTGCAGGGCTTCATTTATATCACAAAGCTGCTGCTGTGTTGTTCTTCAGCTGCTATGATCAGGAACTAAATGCTGCCTTCCCACTCTGATTAAACAGTTTCACTCTATTACAAATGTATATGTACTGTACCCTGAGTTACTATTGATTAGCTCTATAGGTTAGCTCATGTGTGGGCTTATAGAGAGTTCATAGAGCACAGGCTTACCTGTTCTTGGAACCACGAGGCTGTATATCACAGGACGGGAACTGTAGAGGATAATGATACACCTCAGAAAGATGAAACAACATTGGAAGAAGATAATTCAGGGTTGTTCTGCATGATACATGGGTGGTGGACCTCAGGACACAGGGTCCCCAGAAGCTCTTCTTCCTCCCAGAATACTTTGTGTCACAGCCTTCATAAATTAGAGGGAGTTTAAAAGTAGATTACTTTGTCCTGTTCTTTAACGTTTTTTTTCTTTTCAAGAGAAAGGGCTTTGCATTAGACATTTTAGAGACGAGCAGTGCAGGAATTTAGTTCTTTGCCAGCACTTAGACAAACAGTAACTTCAGTGATACCAGTACATTTAGTGTCCTCAGTGGCTTTCCAGGGAACTGCTTCCTAGAATTGCTTACTAGCTTTTAGGAAGAGCTAATTACAGTGCACAGAGACCTGCTACTAACTTTAGCTCCTTCCCTGCATTCCCTCTCTTTCTCTCGTAAATCGATCTGTGTCTTGTGTCCCTCACTTCTCTCCCCTCGTCTCTCTCTTTCTCTCAGGATCCTGGAGGAGGCAGTACTAGTGGCAAAGGATACAGTTGTATGTGGCTTTCATAAGGAAAACATGGAGTGGTGCCTGTGTGTCTGGAGGGGCTGGGGCTGCCGCGAGCTGGAAGTCTTCTACCAGTCTTATGAGGAGCTCAGCCGCTTGGAGACCAGTATGAGGAAAAGAAGGTAGCTGTTGTGCTGCGTCGGCGAGGTGCAGAATCGCAGCTCTGTATGGAGTGTGAGCCGGGGGAAATACCCTCCGACAGACTGCCAGTGTTCAGAGCAGGGGGCTGCGGAACGCTGACATCAGGGCAACGTAGGAGGGGGAGGGGGGTATGCTGTAAGGGCTGAGCCTCCAGCTGTGCATAGTGGTTATGTCCCCTCACTACATACTTCAGTACCAATAATAAATTAAGGCCTAAAAAATCTGTAATCCCACAGCAGACATGGTAAACCCTGAAGCTGAGTCACAGATTCAGGTTTACTTCTGCACAGGTTTTAATGTTGGTTGTATTTTCATATTTAGCCAGTTTGGTATGACTGGAATTCATTTGCCGATGTGGTGGACTGTTTGTGTCTGACTCCAGCTGCTGCAATCCATTGTTTATTCTGTCCGTCTATTTCAGTCTTCATTCATTTAACTGTTCCAATCTGCAACTTTATGCACATTCTTAAAGGACAAGTATTTTCTTTCCTTTTTTTAAATTAATTGGTGTTGGAGTTTAAATTGTTCTGCTGGGAAACAGCTGTGCTCTAGAAACAACAGCAGGTTGTTGATGTGTGTTTGGCAGTGACACTGACTCAGAACAAAGTGTTCCTCTCTTTAACTGTGTCGTATGAATCTGTATGCCAGCCGCAACTCCCATTGTTACCAGAGTTGCCTGCAAGCAACACACTAACAGGTGTGTTCTGTGTAAGCATTATGCAACGGACCAGTGGTTCCCAGCTTTTGCCATCTAACCTAATGCTTTGGCAGGTTCTTATAGATAAGACTTTTTTAAATGAAGCTTTAAATCAAGGCTTTAAATCAAGACACATTGTGTTCCTTGCTCAATTCTGCTCCTCTAGCATCTGTATACAGTAAAATAGAAAATCATCTGAAACATGTTCTTTATGTTTTACTTCTCTATTAGGGAGTTGTTTTTATTGTTACTGGTCTGCCTTTCCCTCACAGGGCTCACATTACCCAAGGGATTCACAGGAAATTATACAGCACGTATTGGACATGATGCACAAGACAGAAGCCGGTGCATGTGCACATTTTACATAATGTAGAAGACAACATTGCATCATTGATTAAGTTTGTAGGGCATTGCTTCCATAGTCTTCTTTATTAAAACAACCCGCGGTGATTTTTGTTTGGCTGGCCTCTAAATGGGTACATCAGCAGCATTGAGTAATGTTAAACTATGGTACCAGAGGCTTACAATTATTGCATTTTGAGGTATGTGAGTCATAACCACGAGAACAAATACAAACACGTATCAAAACAACTTTTTGACATGCCTACAAAAAACTACCCACAAGCTGATGTGCTGCATGGAAGGGGTACGTGTCCGTAATCCATCAGTCTGACAATGTTTGTAATACAATTAATATAAAGAAATAACTGGGCTTATTGCATTCAAAGACAGAATTGCTCAATGAGAAAGCTCCACCTTCGAGTCGCTGTCTATGGCTGTGGCGGGAGAGAGAGAGACAGACTATAACCAACTACTAATTGTAAAATGGTCAAATTATTCTACATTATAACACTTTGGGCACTATTGAGGGCAAAATTATTGTTCAAATACATTAAATATTGTATATCTGGCAACACTGTATACCAGTTCTTATTCTGTTGTATTGTTGACAGAGTAGCTGCTCAAAGAGCGTTTGCTGCCCCCAGTGGTCATCACACTTGTCATTTCAAACTGACCTCCACCAGTTAGCACAGGTGTCACCAAATCAGCCAAACGGAAATCAGATCCCATTAGGCTTTTACAGTGTGCCAATAGCTTCCCATGGGTAAAATACTTTTTTCTTAGTTCAAATGACAGAGTACTTAAATGTTACTAACCCTCACTGATACCAGTCCAGGCTAGTCTCTTGTTCGGGTAAAGTTAGATTTTCCAGTTGTCGGTCTCTCTTATTGCACATGCGCATGACATACATCACAACCAAACGTTAGCGATTGGTTATGGCAGAGTTTTTTATTCAGAGTGGCTCTGGGCAGATCCAATAGTTTTAAAGTTAAACAACGTACCCGCCTTCAAGGAAGTTAATACTTGTCAATGGAGAGTGGCCAGACTCTCTGTACAAATGTACAAGAGTCTGGTAGGGCCAGGCTACATCAGAGCAACTTTTTTAAGGGTTAGTTGTGTGGTTACAATGACAAGCTGTCAGTCACAGTGTAAAGGCTGAGATTCACTGCAGGAGACCATTACTCCCCACATGGTTTTACATATTTTTCATAATTTTATCTTTTGTTGTCTTAAAGCGTAACTCTCGCCAAAATGCAACCTAGGGTCTTTTTGTGAATATACCCGAGTCAAACTTTTGTTTAAAAGCATAATTAGAACGGAAACGCCACTTTTCAAGTGCCCATATTATGCTCATTTTCAGGTTCATAATTGTATTTTGAGGTTGTACCAGAATAGGTTTACATGGTTTAATTTTCAAAAAACACCATATTTTTGTTGTACTGCACATTGCTGCAGCTCCTCTTTTCACCGTGTGTTGAGCTCTCTGTTTTAGATGGGATAGAAGTGGGATAGAAGTGTGATGCCTCACTCTACAGAGTGAGGCATCACACTTCATCTTTGTTGGGAGTCGCACATCGCACATGCGCAGTAGCTAATTACCGCGCAGTAGCTAGGTACTAGTGGTTAGCGTTGCCACCTCGTTCTCAATGGCAAAACACTGCTACAACACACACAAGTTCACCCTAATCCGCAAAAGAAATTGTATAGAACTATTTACATGTCCCTTGTCTGCAGGTATTCCGCGCAAAGTTGGAAGTGTGCCCTTGTTTAGAAGAAGTCTCCTGGCTAATCCTGCCTTGTACTGACCGAAGTTGGAGAAACAGCTAGCTGATGTGGTATTAGCTAAAGTGGTTAGCACACACCAAATGTTTCGGCCAATGACGTAGACAGCACTGCTGATTTTGACCAGCTCACCCAGAGACTGAAGGCAGGATACATTCAGAAACGCGTATCTCACTCAAAACAGCATGGATGTTTTTTTTTCCAAGTTTGTATGCGTATGGAAGCACCAGAGAAACAAAATAACACCCCAAATCCCAGAAAAAGTGATTTTTTCATAATATGGGCACTTTAAGATTTACACTTTGACACTTTTTGACTGGCTAGATGGACGGCGACCAGAAAAACCAACAGCTACTGTGAGTTGTTAAAACCTTTCTTTTTAGTAAACTCTGTGTACACAAACAATGTTCTCAATGCTCAAGTTCATGTGTAGAGCCCCTGGTGATACTTAGAGCAAAGTTTCATGTTGTGTCGAGCCTTCTTAGTGTTTTAAAAATAGCAATTTTGATGCTGTCATAGTAGTGCCCCTAGCACTACCATTCAAAAGGCCATTTGACCGAAAACGAAAGTTTGACTCGGGTATATTCACAAAAAGACCCTAGGTTGCATTTTGGCGAGAGTTACGCTTTAAATCGACACATTTGCATTTCTACAGTGCCCAGTAAAGACTTGTATATTGTTCTTATGTATTTATCAGAATGTACAATGAACATGTTTTGCAATAGAGGTTGTGTATATAATCACAGTAAAATATGGTTCTGAATAAAGTTCTTATGTTAACTCTGTTTCATGTCTGTCCTAATCATTAAGACACATGACGATTCACAAATCTGTCCCACATTAATGCCCTGCACACTGTTGGATAGAAGATGTGATGACGTGATGAGGACAGATGGGAGAATGAAGCGGATAAGGCTCCTGCTTGGTATGAGGAACATTAGAGGCTGCTTCCTGCTCAGAACTTTCTGCTGGACCTGCCCCATGTCATCATGTACAGCAGTAATGTGATATGTAAACCCACTTAGTATTTCACCTCATTAAACACATACATATACATACACATACAACTCCCATAATGCAACGTGTTAGTGTCTCTCATTAGGTCCTCCCTGCTGGCAACAAGTCCTCCTAGTACGACAAAATCAGTTTGTCCTTTCACAATGAACCATGCAAGCTTTACAAAACACTTCTAACTCGAGGGTCCACTGGCGAGCTTTTATCCTCTTCTCGTGAGTTTACTCAGTTGTAACTAAGATAAAGTTTAAATAATGGGGTGTCCATAGAACTAGATCATTTGTCAGCGCCTTATATAACCGTTACAAATGATTAAATGAAAATATGATTCATAGAAGTAGTGATGGTTCAGTGATTCCATGTGGTTCTTCCACGACTTTCAGACTCCACACCACCAGCTTGTAATGTTGCAGAACTATGCAGTCTCGTTATATCACAATATGACACAAGTGCTGTCTTTTCCTAGTTTTACAGGCTGCATTACAGTAAAGTGAAGTAATTTTCTAAACTTTACCAGACTGTTCTAGCTGTTCTATTATTTGCCTTTACCCACTTATTCAGTGTATCCACATTATTGATGATTACTTGTCACAAATCTCATTGTGTAAATATTTTGTGAAAGCACCAATAGTCAACCCTAAAATATTGCCTTGATATCGATGTATTTGGTCAAAAATATTGTGGTATTTGATTTTCTCCATATCACCCAGCTGTAGTTCAAAGCATACTGACACCTTAAAGGAACACGCCGACTTATTGGGAATTTAGCTTATTCACTGTAACCCCCAGAGTTAGACAAGTCCATACATACCCTTCTCATCTCCGTGCGTGCTGTAATGCTGTCTGTTGGCTCCAGCGGCATCAGGCCAGCACAGAACATCAGGTGAATGGTTCCAGCAATCCTACTCTTCCGAATAAGTATAGTTATAAGTAATAACTATATTCTCAGACAGGCTTGCTGCGAGCATATCACTCCGCCCAAGTACTATATTCTTCCGCCTGAGAATATAGTTCCCGGTTTGTTTACAGTTAGAAGACGGCTGTGTCTCATGTTACGTTGTTTTTTGTACACGCTGTGACTCTATAAATCACAACATGTAAATAGGAATATGTTGGCGTTATTTTGTCACAATTTGGAGCAGTAGGCTAGTTGGAACCAGTTACCTGCAGGATCTGTGCTGGGCTAAGCTAATGCTGGAACCGTCAGGCAGCGTTACAGCACGCACGGAGATGAGAAGGGTATGTATCGACTTGTCTTACTCTGGGGGTTACGGTGAATAAGCTTAATTCCCAATAAGTCAGCGTGTTCCTTTAACCCTGACAGTCATCTGCTTCTAATATGTACAGCAGTGATTCCTAACCCCAGGGGGTAATTTTGCTGTTGCCAGGGGGTGTGTAGAAAGATTGTGGAGCAGCTCAACAAAATTGAAAAAAAAATTAAATTATGATTTGATTAAAAGAATATATTAGCTGTGTGTTATGAAACAATTCGATCACGATTGTTTTTTTGGTTCCTATCTTGTCATCTACTGGCTTGACCTCTTTGAGTTGACTCTGAAAGCAGTAACGAGATCTCGGAGAACAAAGTGTCACAAAGCAGGGTTCAGTTCCCAACGTTCTAAAGGTTTAATAAGACACACAAGAATACATACATTTTCTAACAATCGCTCCACTCACTTATGACATGAGAGTAGAAAGATGAGAGTCTCCATAGGAAAGGAGGATTGGTTCAAGGTAGGTTCATGCAGATAAATTCAGGAAGGAAAGCAGTGTAATAATTTATGACACAAATTAATGATACCAAATGAAACGGATGATACATGTAACATACAGCAAGCTGTAACACCTGAACAATACATGTTGCAGTTATGTAAGAGTGCTTAAAAACTAGTTAGCAAGCAAGCACATAAGTTTAAAATGTAGCTAAAAGTAATGAAATGTAGGTAGAACTAGTTAGCGAAAAGTAATGAATAAATTATAGAAATAAAAAGCTAAAATTGACTAAACAGTAAAAATGATTTGCTAAAAGTATTGCATAAGCAGCTGAAATTGTTAGCTTAAAGTAATGGTTAAATGGTAGAAATAAGTAGCAAAAAGTAATAACTAAATAGTTGAAATGATTTGCTTAAAGTAATGCATAAGCGGTTGAAATTGTTAGCTAAAAGTAATGAATAAAGGATTGAAAAAAAACAAGCGACTACAGAGATTTTCCTGGAATGACCCAGGCCCTCCTGTAGACAAGATGACAGGATTGGTGCCAAGAGTTTATTCAGCAGCCAGCACGGTGGCACTACAAATATCATGAATGATGCTCTTGTCATTTAAAAGACTTGGCCCTCTGTTGCACTGATATTAATAAATCATGCTCTTCGGGTGCTCTCGTTTAACATCTGCACAGGCCAGAATAGCCACAGCAGTCTCACAGTGAACCAGCTCTGCTGCTTTTTTTTTTTTTTTTAAGATTATTTTTTTGGGGGGTTTTCCCTTTATTTTTGAAAGTGAATAGATATGAAAGTGGGAGAGAGATGGGGGATGACATGCAGCAAAGGGCAGCAGGTTGGATTCGAACCTTGCGCCACTGCAGGACTCGGCCAACATGGGGCGAACGCTCTTACTGTGTGAGATAGAGGCCGCCCCCAGGATAACATTCTTAACATTCTTATCACTGCTGACCTACACACAGGATTTGCATATATCTGTACTGTGTTACTGAGCAAAACCCCATTTAAAACTTGTCACATGGATCAATGGCTCAGGTTGTTCTTTTATCAACAGACTGTCAGACAGAAGAGGGCAGTAAAGACAAGACATGATAGCTAATCTCTCTGACAAGCTGCCTTGATGCATTGCTGCTGTCAGGGTTTTCTCACCAGACAGGATACCAATCTGAACAGCCTACCAACTTTTTATTGTTTTATCACAATACCAAGCCACACAACAGGAAGTGAAAATATATGATCATATAAGACTGAGCGGTGGCTCAGTATCATGTGTCTACAAACCTTCTTACCTTCATCACCAAACTGCAGCCATATCACTCAGACTGGGAGTTTGGATGAGAGGATATCTGCAGCTTGTTAAGTGTGTCTGCATGAAGTGTAGAGAGTCTGACTGAGCAAAGGAAAACAATCATTGGAAACAGCAAGGAAACAAATCTAATAAAAGACAAGGAATAGAAAAAAACAGGACATAATGTGGACAATGTCACATACGGAGTTTATTAGTGCACACCATGGCCATTATAGTCAAATAACCGGTAGGTGTTGAGATGTCTTGCTCTGGATACATGCATACATGTCGAAGTGTCCTTGGACAAGACACTAAACCCCAAGTTGTAAATGTGTGTGAATGTTTATCTGATGAGCAGGTGGCACCTTGTACGGCAGCCTTGGCCACAGTGTATGAATGTGTGTGAATGGTGAATGGTTCCTGTGCTATGTAAAAGCGCTTTGAGTAGTCGTTAAGACTTGAAAAGCGCTATATAAATGCAGTCCGTTTACATTTACATTCATACATAATACATTACATACATACATGCATACATACTACATTACATACATACATACATACATACATACTGTAGGTACATACATACTACATTACATACTGTACATACATACACACATACATACATACAGGTATAATTAAGCAAATAAGGGGTTAACATGGCCTATTCTAATATTACAAGGTACTGTAGGATGAGCAATGAAGCTGGAAGCTTGGGGTAATGGGGTAATTAGTTCTGTGGCTGTTACTATATATTTGGATACAATTGTAGACAATAACCTGACATTAGATGCCAACACAGATGCTGTTTGTTCGAAATTCCACCAGCGCATATACTTTTATCGGTTTTACATTTTTATGTTAATATTTTTTGTTTATTTGTTTTATCACGTGTCTTTCTCTATTATCTGCTGGTTTGGGTCCCTCACTTTGAAAAATAAGCATAGATCAAACAGCATTGTGAAAATGTCAAGACACGAGTCACCCCTTGTCTTGTAAGTACAGGCTGCTGCCATCTGGTCGCAGGTACATTGGACCGAGGTGTAAGACTAAGAGATTTAAGAGCTCATTTGTCCCTGTTACCATTGGTCTCATTGGTCTCTGGGATAATAAAATCAACATTATGTTGATATTGCAAGGAAGCAGATTTTGGATGTACTACAAGCTGAAAGAGGTAGAGGAACGCAAGTTACGAATATAGCTACGATTCTATGAATCCTGGACGACCGCCAGAGGCTGTGCCTAACACTGCCTCTGGTGGTCAGTAAGGATGAAATAGAACAGCGACAGCAGTGTCTGAACACCAGTGTTACACTGACAAACACTGAGAGAAGAATGCTGAATGCCTCGAGCTCTCCAAACCCAGAGGAAAAAGGAGGGGAGTACAGAAGATTTGCTGAGTCAGCAGAAAAAGAGCCAAGGGAGTAATGGAAGTGGAAGTTAGTGAACTGGACAACCTCAATGGCAATGAAGGTTCTGTTCAAAATCTAAATGAAAACCTAAATGGATTATTTACATTTAGTATACACAGTAGAAAGTGAACCTGATGTCTGCTGTGCAGCTGCCAGTTCATGATGGTATACAACTGCTAATTACACACTCTTCAATCAACGAGTAAACATCTCGTCTCAGGTCATCATGTCTCATAACTTCTTGTCTCAACTGTCTTTTGTTTTCATTTAAGTGAAGACATCTCATACTGAAGTCAGAACCTTTAAGATAGGCACTAATGGCAGCATCTCTGGACTAAAGCTGCCAATTAAAAGGAAGAAATATTGATATATTTGTTTATTTTTTACATTGATATTGTGCACAATATATCATAGTACATAAACAGCAGAGCAGATACACCTGCATTTCCCACAGGCCTGCTCATCACTAGAGTAACCTTTATACACAGGGAAATGATATTGATATTCAAAATAACTGAATTTGTCAATTCATTGTTTCTTGTCAGAACAGGAAGCCACAGAATATAGCCCATTAAACACAAAGTCAGCATGAGCAAGTGTCCTCACAGTAGCATGATATGTATCTCATGTGCCTGCCTATTAAAGCAACTTCATGTAAAGTTCAGGTGCAGTTTGAGTTCATTTTGCACAAGTAATGGGACTCTGCTGGTGGCAGCATGTGTATCCTGCCTGTGAAGAAGCAGGCAGGGGAATCTTGAACCTGAGTTCCCTTTTTTCTTTCTGAAAGTATAATGTTGGCTTCTTCTCCTAAAATAATTTTCTAAGGATATTAATACACCTTACAGATTGCATTAATTTACCAATCTAAGTATACTGTACTTGTATGAGTGCAACATTGTTTTCAATAGCCTCTAGAGTTGAACAGACTTACAGTTTATTACAATCCCTTTGGCACTAATTTCAGAGCCTTGACGTCATTTTTCAAAAATCTGGACACAAAACTCACAACCAATGATCAAATTGCACATTTTTCAAAACTAACACTTTTTTTCAATTGCTTGGACACAATACACATAAACCTAAGCTAATTTGTTCATTTAACAAAGATCACCTGTTCAATATGACATAACTTAACATCAAAGTACTACTATTTCAAAAAGCAATTCACACATTACATTTCAGATGATTGTCTATTCATTTCATTACAATGATCTAACTATCAATTGATACAACTGCTCAAAATGATAAGTAAATGTTGCACTACTCTTAATGCATAGTTGTATGGAAACAAACAATATTCCACGTTTAGATCATGAAAGTTTCAAGATAACGAGATTCATTGTCACTAATTAGCGTGGAGCATGAACCAATTAGACTACATGATTTATGGATGTAATATTTCATCATCATTCTTTACTGTAATGTATTACTGTTTATCAGACACTGTTTCCATGCTCCCATGTACCACCTTTACTGTAATATACTACTGTTTATAGACACTGTTTCTATGCTCCCATAAAGGTGGTAACCTTTGAGAATATTTACTGTATTGACAGTACTGCACTGTATGGATGCAGGCCCTTGGAATTGCAGGTCCAATTCTGCCAACTCGTTACTGATGATATATATATATATATATATATATATATATATATATATATATATATATATATATATATATATATGTATACACTGCTCAGTGGCCAGCAGATCAGACTGTGGTTGTACCGGGCAGCTTCCAGGTATGAATGTGGAACTGTGTGAATGTGACAGGTCGTCGTTGCAAATGAGAATTTGTTCTCAATCAACTTACCTGGATACTGTAAATAAAGGGTAAATACAGTAAATCTAAAGTAACGTTTCAATGGTATTTCACAATAAATTCGTTTTTTGAACCAATGATTGTGCAAGTTCAAGATTTATTTAAAGATATGAATGCACAATGCAATGTTTTGAACATTGGACAGCCTGTGTTACAAGTGATGATTGTTTTGAGTTTTGAAAAATGACATTAAGGTTCTGAAATTAGTAGCAAAGCAGTGTTGTATAAAGTACTAGAAAGCAATACTTGAGTAAAAGTACAAGTATCGTACTAGAAAAAGACTTCGGTAGAAGTGAAAGTTACCTTTTAGAATATTACTTAAGTAAAAGTCTTAAAGTATCTGATATATACTGTACTTAAGTATCAAAAGTAATTTTCTGATATTTAATGTACTTAAGTATCAAAAGTAAAAGTAAAAGTAGTTTTTTTTAAAAGCAAGCGGTTAGAACTTTTATTGTGGCTTTCTTATAGTAAAGCATAAAGCATATTCAGGGACTTTTCAGACACAATTCTCTTAAGTTCAAAGAACAAACAGCATATGTTTAGAGCTGACATCAATGTACAGCGACATTTCTTGCAACACGGGTGTATGACGTTATCTTCACCACTACCCTGTTCACCGAGTTCACCACTATTGTCGGGGTGGTCGCAGGGCTCAACATAAAAAAAATCCCCACTGGCCCCAGGGGCCAGTAGATCAGAGTTTTGCTGGCCCCTTCTACATTTTTACTGGCCCTGAAAGAAATATCATAGGTGTGATTGGAAAAGGACAAAAAAGCAGGAAAAAAGCTAGCCACTGCCACTGGATGTTGTGCCATTAGCAGCAAAGCTAGACCAGGGGTCATCAACTACATTCAAATAAAGAAAATAAAATTATACCTAAAACGCATCATCTTGTCATCTTGATATTTTCACTTTCTTACTAAATTAATGCTATATTTTTTACATTAGTAAGCAAACATGGAAAATCCATAATGATAACTAGATAGGCTACTTAACTAGAAAATGATCTCAGATTAGTCCTGTATGCCTAATTTGAAATAAGACGATTCTGTTGCTAAATAATACAACTGGCAACATTGTCAACAATGAAGAACGCGTCATTCACGTGCATATTAAGTAGCCACGTGTATTTGTTTTGGTCTAAAAATACCTCCATAGGTTTACCGCTCCAGCAAGAGGATGGCTCGTTTAGAAATCAGCTACGTTTACAAGAGTTTGTCCAAAGTTCAAGATTGGTTGCAAATTAAGACAAACAGTTAGACTACAAACTGACATCTTTCATTTTAGCTCGTTTGTAAAGTCGCTGTTTGCAGAGTAGAGCTGTGTTTGCACAGCGCGGTGGACCAGAGTGGACAGCCAGACAGATCAGACTGAGATATGGGTTTCCACGTGTTTCTGCCTGTAGAACAGGTACGTGGGTTATTGATAAGTATAGACTCTTTAATCATGGAGGTTCTATTGTAGGCTACCTACTTACAGTAACGAGTGTAGCGTTAGTTCATCTGCGCCATCGGCGGTAAATAATCCTCGGTAACGTTTCCAGTCAGTAGGCTACATGTGCTGCGTGAAGTAACGCACACACCAGTGACTGTGGCTGCAACCAGCTCGACATACGTATTTACTGGCCCCGGGCGGGCCATCGGGCCATTGCTTATGTCGAGCCTGGTGGTCTACGATAACGGGAGGTCCTCCAGTAGGTGCTCCAGTAGGTGCTCATGCTTCCATGGCGGTTTGCAACAAACAAGCGCTGAAATAGAGCGTGCGGTGTGCGGAGCACGCGTAATGCAATCTGGAGCAGTGATTCGCCAAACGTCCCTTATTGCAGTAGCACACATTTCTTCTAATTTTATTTTTTAGTAACGAGTAACGAAGATGCTTAGTGGAAATATAACGGAGTAAAAGTATACATTTTATCTAGGAAATGTAGTGGAGTAAAAGTGAAAGTTGACATAAATTTAAATAGCGAAGTAAAGTACAGATACGTGAAATTTCTACTTAAGTACGAAGTATTTGTACTCTGTTACATTACAACACTGTAGCAAAGTGATTGTAAAAAACTGTAAATAAATCAGCCTGGACTGCGTTTGCCAGCTTCTAATGACTGATTCAATTATCTTGTCTGGGCAGGATCAGGGCTTGTTTAGTGACAAACAAAACAACCACCATGTTCTCTTCACTCTTTCTAACAGCACTGATGGCGCCTTCTTCCCAGCAGTGGATTGCACCTGGAGTACCCAAAGTTAATCAAACACATTTCGGCTTGACTCAACAGGTGATGCTGAACCTGGTATGGGTGAGCTGACTCAACTGAATGATAAAGACACTAAATACAACTGGAAAATCGAGTCATTGTAACTTAATGCTGAGTTCAAAAGGGACTGCAGACTCGTGTATTGAAGTTAAATTGTTATTTTCAAACTATCAGCAGTCAAGTCAACTTCACTTAAAACAAAGTAGATTATCCTATATAGTAGGATAATCTACTTTGTTTAAGTGAAGTTGACTTGACTGCTGATATATATATATATATATATATATATATATATATATATATATATATATATATATATATATATATATATATAAAGTCTGAATATATTGAATGAACCTTGAATATATTCAATGAAAGTCTTAGTAATGAACCTTGAATATATTGAATGAAAGTCTGAATATATTGAATGAATGTCTGAATATATTCAATGAAAGTCTGAATATATTCAATGAAAGTCTGACTATATTAAATGAACCATGAATATATTGAATGAAAGGCATGTTGACATTAGCCTGATGAAAGGGACTTGCCTGACCAAAGAGGTTCCTTTCATTCGGTCTTACATGATGAAAAGTGAATACACTTCTTCATTGGGAGAACATTACTGGATGCGGTTACCGTTACCAGTGTTTCGGCCCATACATGCATACGCCAGTGTGTTAATAATCTCTTCATTGCTCAAAATTGAGCAATGACGAGACTAGATTTCTTGCTGATTCACTCATAGTGTCACACTTCGGTTAGGATTAATCACAACGAAAACACAAGATGGTGGCAGACAACGACGTCAGATTCCATTTCAACTTTCATGCAATATATTCAGACATTCATTCAATATATTCAGACATTCATTCAATATATTCAGACTTTCATTCAATTCATTCAATATATTCAGACTTTCATTCAATATATTCAATATTCAGGCTTTCATTCAATATATTCAGACTTTCATTCAATATATTCAGACATTCATTCAATATATTCAAGGTTCATTCAAAATATTCAGACTTTCATTCAATATATTCAGACTTTATATATATATATATATATATATATATATATATATATATATATATATATATATATATAACAATTTCCTAAACGGCATGCCATAATATATATATAAATGTGTGTGCATGGTTCTCCACAGCACATGGCTTCTTAGGAGCCCTCCAGAAAGCTGAAGTACTTTCCCCATGTTTACCAAAATTTTTTTGAAGTCACATGAAGTCAACTTCCCAGCCAGCAATGACATGTGGGGCCCAGATGGGTTAAGTAGGGGTTCCATGGTAACTGTGTGGGCATGGGCTTTGGCTGGGTGAAATCAGCGGGTCCCATGTAGGTTTTGTAGTATGAGTCCCACATAGGAAGCCCATATGAGCTGATTACATGGGCCCCATAAGGGACAGGCATGGGCCAATTGGGCATGGGTTTGAACTGAGAACACATATATGGGTCCTGCTTAGAATGTTTATGGGCCAAGTTGCCATGGGTTCGATCTGGGAACGCATATATGGGTCCTGCATAGAATGTTTATGGGCCAAGTGGCCATGGGTTTGAACTGGGAATGCATATATGGGTCCTGCATGGCATTTTTATGGGCCAAGTGGCCATGGGTTTGAACTGGGAACGCATATATGGGTCCTGCATAGCATATTTATGGGCCAAGTGGGCATGGGTTTGATCTGGGAATGCATATATGGGTCCTGCATAGGATGTTTATGGGCCAAGTGGGCATGGGTTCGATCTGGGAACGCATATATGGGTCCTGCATAGAATGTTTATGGGCCAAGTGGCCATGGGTTTGATCAGGGAACACATATATGGGTCCTGCATGGCATTTTTATGGGCCAAGTGGGCATGGGTTTGATCTGGGAACACATATATGGGTCCTGCATGGCAGAGGCGCAAAGTAACTATGTAGGCCTATTGAGTTATGTAATTACTTACTGTACAATTTTTATTAACTTGTAGTAACTCTACATTTAGGCTAATCAAGCATGTTGAGATTGAGTAATTGTAACTCAATACATTTCAAGTCACGCTAGTCACCAAAGAACAAACATTGCATAGATGTAGATCTTTTGCCAAAACAATCCATCAGTCATTTTTGTTAGTCGTGCAGAAAATGAAAAATGTACCTTCCCAAAAATGTAAAAAACATCAAAATAGGTCAAAGTTTACGCTGTGTTGAATTATGCTGATTAGTGGACTCTCAGAAAGGTTGCAGGCCTACCGTAACAATTCAAATAATAGCCCAGTCCCAGACGCCTATCCCTTGGGGCAGAAACACATATTTAGACAACTATGCTCGAAATTATCGGCCGATATTGGCTTTAAAATTCAATATCGGTAAATATCGGTATCGGTTTTTGAAATGGTTTAAAATGACTAAAGTATGTCATTTTATACCTTATTGGAAAGCTTGTTTCCTCTCAAAGCGAATGCAGACAAAATTTGGGTGTAGGTTGTTGGCCAACCTGCATACACACAGGGTTTGTAGAGTAAATTAATTCTTGAGCAGATCTAAGCCCCAATGAGTGGAATGAGTTGAATTTTTGTTCTTGTGAGGCTATTTGTTTTCAGTTTACCTCAGTCAAAGAAATGTTCAGTTGGCATCTTCTCTCGAAGGAGTTGTAAGCACCGCACCCCAGTTAGCCTACCGGTTGCTGGCTAGTCCTTCAAAACATTCAAATCCCCAGTATCAAGGGAGTCATGGAACAGTGGGCAGCTAGCCTATAAACGATCATATGTTTCGGTATCTGTATCGGCTAATATCGGTATCGGAAATTAAGCATTGGACAATATTGGTATATCAGATATCGGTACAAAATCAATGTCAAGCATCCCTACAAATAACCCCATAGTATCCACATCCCATAGATGCCTGTCCCAATGGTCTATTTGATCAAATAAAACTCTGGGATCCTATTCAAAGTTTTACGGTACTTCATTTTTGAAGATGAGGCCAAATAGCTCACAGACAGCTAGTCCCTTTATGGACATGAATATGATGCATTTATTACCTCTTAGGAAATTGTAATTCAATATTTGTTAGAAAAGGACTTGCAGGAGGCCTCATCATCAATCTCTCTTCCACTTCTGTGTTGTTAGATGTCCTTGGACCAAGGAGTAGCATGTGTTTCTATCAAGGTGTAGCACATACACCAACAATGACTGATGTGTTGGCTGTAAAAGGTACAGTAGATCTGTTTGAGAAAAAAAATTAGGGAAAAACACTTGTTTTGTATCTAATCAATTATTAATGATTAATAGATTGTTGGCATTTTAACTTTTGGTAAAGGAAAACACACATCCAGCCCTAGTCTGGAGAAGTGACAGTGGTTAAAAGTAACTAATACTCTGAGTAGTTTTACAAATTGTACTTTTACTTGAGTATTTCTCTAACACCAGTACTTTTACTTGTAACAGAGTAATATTTTAGCAATGTAACAGTACTTGTACTTGAGTACAGATTTTCAGTACTCTTTCCGCCTGTTATGTACACAACACCTAATTAGGCTCATTCATAATTAAGCCAGCGGAGCAGTTAACGTTTGTTAATTCTCTCAATTTACGAATTTTACTGTATTTAATTGTTATTTGGTCAGGCAGTTCTTAGGACATCTACATGTATAAGGGGCCTGTATGCAAAGTCATGCAGTCCATTCGGAAAGCACTGCTGCTAGCTGTGACTTCAAGGAGAACTTCTATCAGACATTCACAAATTGAGGTAAGTTGAAATATTATTTTGCCAGAAAAATAACACTGCAGATTGTACAGTGGTCTGTATTTTTGGTTTGTGCTGTTTAATCTGATGTAGAATCTAACCAAAAGGAAAAACAGCGGCAGAGGTTGGACAATAATTAATATATCACGATAGACGGAGCTCTGAAGCAGACCTGTGCGTCACTTAGTGTTCGATCTCTCTGGATAAAGACTAGCAGCAGCACAGACACTAGGGGCATCGGACCGGGGGTAAAACCAATACTGATTACCAGGGCCCAAGGGGAGAGAGGGCCCTTGAAAAGTCTGGAATATATTTTATTTTACCTGGATATTTTTATTTCCTAATAACATTTCATAATGCATATCAGATGAAATGTAAAGTTAGTGTATTGGCAGAATAACTTGGTTGATTGACTATTTTGTATACAAAAAGGTCTCAACCCCCCCCCCTTGCTAATGTGCCAAATGGTTTAGTCCACCTGCATGCATTACGTTAGCCAGTTCAGTTGAGCGTCTGGTGGAGCGCAAACTTCTGCTGTAGAAATGTCTTTTCTCAAAGAAAGCCAAATCATGCTACCAAAATAAAGGAAAGACAGGAGGAGGAGAGAAAACAGAATGAGGGGAAACAATTGGTAACTGACTTCTTTTCAAAGAAAGGTGAGAACTAACTAGAAAACGAAATCCATGGTGCTTGTCAGGGACCAAGCAGTTAGGCATGAGAAGTCGCAAGGAGATTTTTAAAAAAGGGTTTTTTATTTTACCCACAAAAAATTCTGACAACAAATAAAGATAAAGTTTGGGCCCTTAAAAGAGGTCAAACAAACTAAACTTAAGCTCTGAACATAACAAACTCAAAAATACAACTGACCTCCTATACAAGAAACAAAGAGGACTTATATACTGGGTGATCAGACCAGGTTTAACACCCAGGGGGAGACTAACAATAACACTAATATGTAAATTACAAATAACAAAAGAAAACAACTAAACACTTACTCCAAAAGAAATGTAATCTAATTAACATTAACTGAATAAATGTACTAAAGACAATACAAATCAAAACTCAAATATCTTGAGGACAAATAAAGCTAACTCCCCCCTGACATAACAAGTAGTGGTAGAGTCCAATTTAGCCACCACTCCTATAAAGCTGCTTTAGTTCCAGACGCCACCCCTTTGTCCCTGCAGCCTGCATGCCTCACTCCAGGGTGTGGAATCCACAACACTGGTAAGCTCAAAGAAAACGGTTATATTAGAAAATCAATCCAAAACTAATAAAGTATATATGTAAACCAAATCCAGTGCCCTGTAAGTTATTTAAAACTAAATAAATGTTTACAACAAAATATATAATGTGTCTGAAAAGATATAGAAACCAATCTTAAGGGAAACAGCATGAACTAAGATAAATGTGAGTGTATGAGGTTACCGCCTTTAAGATGGCTGTGTGGCCACGGCTGTGGCCATCACAGTGCTAAACTGCTTGAATATCTCTGTGACTGTTAGCGCTAAAAAACGGACTGAGACAACCCATTGAAAGAGCAGAATATGCACTTGTTGGAGCAAAAAAAGAACCTTGCTAAATTGACTTATGCTCCTTTGTTTTTAGGTGCAATGACTCAAAAAGTGAAGTGGAAATGGCGCTGTTGAAGTGGTTTACCGGCGCACGTGACCGTGGAGGGGAGAGGGCTGCAAGAGCCCAAAGAGAAAAAGGAGCGTCCACCACAGAGACACCATGAGTGTATTTTGTATTAATGTATTTTTTTTTCAGAGATTTAAAAAAAAAAAAAACATTTTTGATTTATTTACCGGTATGTTGTGACATTTACATTGTTTTTTAAAGATTGTTTGATGTAACAATTTTGTATTAATTTATTTTTTTTGGAGAGATGTTGTTTTTCAGAGATTTTTTAAAAATATATTTTTGATTTGTTTATCAGTATGTTGTGACATTTAAATTGTTTTTTAAAGATTGTTTGTTGTTCGATGTAACAATTTTGTATTATGTATTTTTTTGGTGAGATGTTGTTTTTCAGAGATTTTTTAAAAATATATTTTTGATTTGTTTACCGGTATGTTGTGACATTTAAATTGTTTTTTAAAGATCATTTTTGTTGTTCAATTTAACAATATATTTCTTGCAGTTCAAAGCGTCAAGTGTCTTTATTTATCTTGGACTTATATTTGCATTTGTCGTTTTTCTTAGGTTGTTTCCTTAAACCATTTTGCATGGTTGGGCTTGCATGAATTGCCCAGTTATGACCCACATAAGATCCTTACAGAGCCCACTTTAAGCCCATAGGGGCATTCACGGTTGGATCCTGGTGCAAGCCCACTTTAAACCCCTTTAGTCAGGTGTGGCCCAAATGGGTCTGACATGAATTACCCAGTTAGGACCCACATAAGACCCTTACAGGTCCCACTTAAAACCCATCTGGGCATCCACGGCTGGCCCCCGTGTGGATCCCGGGTGCAAGCCCATTTTAAACTCCCTTTAGGCAGGTGGGGCCCAAATGGGTCTGTCATGAATTACCCAATTAGGACCCACATAAGTCCCTTACAGAGCCCATTTAAAGCCCATCTGGGCATCCATGGCTGGATCCTGGGTGCAAACCCACTTTAAACCCCTTTGGGCAGGTGGGGCCCAAATGGGTCTGACATGAATTACCCAGTTAGGACCCACATAAGACCCTTACAGGTCCCACTTTTAGTATGTCTGGGCTTCCACGGCTTGCCCCAATGTGGATCCCGGGTGCAAGCCCATAATGGGGCCCACATTTGCCGCCCATGAAGCCCTCATCTGGGCCCCACATGTCATTGCTGGCGGGGTTGTCTGGGTTAAAAATCTAAAACACAACACACTCACACACTGAGAGGCCAATAGCATCTTCATATAAATCTAAATGATATTAGTTTAAACACAACACAACAAATGTAATAAATATGTTCCTATTAAATTCTTTGTGTGCAGAATGTTGTAGTGAACAACAACTTTAAAATCTGCAGTCAGACTTACAGTGAGGGGATCAGAGGCTGTTTGGTTGGGTTATGAAATAAACACCCCCTCTCAGAGCAGGACAATGCCTCTGTTGTTCACCACAGTTGCTTTTAGTTCAATGTCTCAAGGAGATTTGGCCCTGTGTGTGTGTGTGTGTGTGTGTGTATGTGTGTGTGTGTGTGTATACCGGCATGTACGGCTGCTTTTCATAATGAAGATGATATGGATGTCTGCAATGAAAAAGTTAGAAGGAGAAGAGAAGGTACTATAGCTCCACTTTATCCATTCCGTTTATCTCAGTCATTTTGTTGGTAACTGAATCTGTAAAGTCTCATTTTAGTATAACTCAAGTTTCATTTTGTCGCAGTGACCTGCTTTTCTGCCCTCATTTCTTAAAAGCTGAAACCTGTTGAAATATCCCCCTTGTTTTAAAGGTACTGTAGGTAGAATTGCGAAGATCCCGGACTTAAGCACCTCCCTCCACAAGGGAGAATGAATATGTGTGCATGAGCAGTGATTGACACGCAGATCTCCCAGACCGGGCCATCTCCCAGCCCAGACTGGGCCGTCTCCCAGACTGGGCTGTCTCCCAGACCGAGCCGTCTCTCAGACCGAGCCTTCTCTCAGACCACTTCGTGACATGTCCATGTGGCTCCCAAATGACAGGAGTTGGCAGAGGCAGCAGCGTGGGGCTGAGATCAGGATTGGGAAATATTCACTGGCAACATACAGTATGTGATGAGCTGTAGACTCCTGTACCTGAGGTACAGGAGTGTGTGGAGGGCATGTTTCAACAGATTGGTTCAAGATAAGTTCTCACTCTGCAATAGACTCAAACACACACACTTCCCGACAGGAAGCCCCCAAATTGTTTGCCCCAAGGGCACGGCAGCATTACACCTAATGAAAACATTGTGTGGCTGGACAGCACATGAAGACTGGACTGCCCAGTTTGACGTGCACTGCTAGCTGTGTGTGTCTGCTTGGTCCAGGACCAGCCCTACTTTATTTGATTTTTGTTTTCTTTAACAAAAGATTATCAATTAATCAATCCATTTTATCTGTCACATGAAACCGTACGATGCATAGTTTAAGTGAAATAAAATCCCATTAGCTCCTTCAACTTGTGCATGATTCATCATAAAGCAGAATGTGGCCGTCAGATCGGCACACAGAAAAAGAGTCACCTGATTGAATGGCACTGGCACTCCAGCTGACTGAAAGGCCAGATGCAAATGTTCACTCTTCAGGCCTTGGAAGTAATATTATCATCATAGAGCGGCTGTGGCTGAGTGATAGAGCGGTTGTCTGCCAATAGGAAGGTTGGTGGTTTGATCCCTGGCCCTGTAGTCCCATGTCAAAGTGTCCTTGGGCAAGACACTGAACCCCGAGTTGACGCTGATGCTGTAATAGGAGTATAAATGTGTGTGAATGTTTATCTGATGAGCAGGTGGCACCTTGTACAGCAGCCTTGGCCACAGTGTATGAATGTGTAATGGTGAATGGTTCCTGTACTATGTAAAAGAGTTTTCTTTTTACATTTATTGTGAATTGATCATTGACATTTCTTACCGATCAGATGTACTGATTAAATTATATTTACCATCCGTTCTGAGTCTGTCCAAGCATCTCCTGTGATTCGGCAAACATAATCCACCGAAGAGCACTGATTAAAGTATTATTTTCATTCTATCCAGCTATTCACCTCCATTCCTCTCACCGGCCACCAGTGTTGTAAGTACTCGAGACTGGTCTTGGTCTTGGAAAAGCAAGTGTGCTTGAATCAGTGGTCTGCAATGCAGTGAAGAGAGCGCTAACGGAAATTAATGCCTCGCACATCGGGGCAGAGCCTGGGATGCAGGAAATTATGGTACGTGATCCGATTCACGATCCAGCGGCATTGGGAGCTTGAAGGGGTACAACACGAGCTACATGCTAAAGGCATCTCAGACTACCCGGCCGGCAGCGGGGCCGAGGCTGGAGGATCCAGCGGCTTGTGTACTAGCGGTATCTGGGCTACTGTATCAAGTTTGACTTGAGATAACTGTATGTAAGTTTTGGAGCCAAGCTTTAAAGGAACATTTAACTAGACTGTAACAACATGATGAATGCTGGCTATTCAGTTTATAGTCTATGTTTTGCTAACATCTAACCAGACTGAAAGTACATGATAAATGCTGGCTGAGACCTAGTTCTAGGGTTTTTGTAACACCGTTCATGTTTAGCATAAGAAGTTCATAAGACCTGTTTCAACGTACCTGTGACATTAAACAGAAGGGGTAATTGTGGGCTGGAGTTTACGCGTGCTGCATTTGATGTGGCCACGTACACTCACCTAAAGGATTATTAGGAACACCTGTAAGATTTCTCGTTAATCGTCTAATCAACCAATCACACGGCAGCTGCTTCAATGCATTTAGGGGTGTGGTCCAGGTCTAGACAAGCTCCTGAACTCCAAACTGAATGTCAGAATGGGAAAGAAAGGTGATCTAAGCAACTTTGAGCGTGGCATGGTTGTTGGTGCCAGACGGGCTGGTTTGAGTATTTCACAATCTGCTCAATTACTGGGATTTTCACACACAACCATTTTTAGGGTTTACAAAGAATGGTCTGAAATAGGAAAAACCTCCAGTATGCTGCAGTCCTGTGGGTGAAAATGCCTTGTAGATGTTAGAGGTCAGAAGAGAATGGACCGAGTGATTCCAGCTGATAGAAGATCAAATTTGATTCAAATAACCACTCGTTACAACCGAGGTATACAGCAAAGCATTTTTGAAGCCACAACACGCACAACCTTGAGGCGGATGGGCTACACCAGCAGAAGACCCCACCGGGTACCACTCATCTCCACTAAAAATAGGAAAATGAGGCTACAGTTGAAGACTGTAAACATGTTGACTGGTCTGATGAGTCTCGATTTCTGTTGAGACATTCAGATGGTAGAGTCAGAATTTGGCATAAACAGAATGAGAACATGGATTCGTCATGCCTTGTTACCACTGGGCAGGCTGATGGTGGTGGTGTAATGGTGTGGGGGATGTTTTCTTGGCACATTTTAGGCCCCTTAGTACCAATTGGGCATTGTTTAAATGCCACAGCCTACCTGAGCATTGTTTCTGATCATGTCCATCCCTTTATGACCACCATGTACCCATCCTCTGATTAGGGTGACCACCTGCTAATAAGCCCAAGGGGGGACAAGGGGTATGTTTCTGAGGGACAATGTGGGACACTGCCTGGCGCGGCGGTGCCCCCACACCAAATGGGCTCTTTTTCCAGTATTAATGTGTAAGGTAGGGTTGATAAGTTATTCAAACAAAGAGAAATACTTCACAATTCACTTACTTTATTATTATTTTTTTTTAAACTTTTATAGGCTAATGTTAACAGGCAGGCAATGGATTTCACCCTTGGAAAATGTATGAAATTGAACATGTTTGAAAATATTGGTTGGCAAATATGTAAACATCTTTTTAAACAAGAAAATTATGTTGATTTAAGAGAATCAGAAACCACTATTAGAGCCTTGTTAACAGTGATTGGCTGGCCCAGCTTGTTAATAGCCAGTGTATGTTCATTTTAGCTTCCAGTTTGTTAGATGGCACCAACATTTGGTCTAATAATAACTGGCCTGGCAACTCAAAGGCCAAGGTTTTGCTTCCAGATTTGTTTGGTGACTGTGGGGGTCTGGGGTGTCCTCCCCCCAGATTTTTTTTTGCATTAAACACTTCATTTTCTGCATTTTGGTGAATTTTTATGCACCTATTTCTACCTTTATCTTTATGTAAAGGGAAACATTAGGCTACAATCCAAATATAACAACATAATGGAAAATATTGCATTAAGGCTGTCAGGAATTCTGTATTGCTTTCATCTATTTATTCTCCTTTAGATTGACTTTTCTAATTATATCTGAGTCAGCACACATGTAGCTTAGGCATCATTTATTCTTCCATGTTTTGCATCTTTTGTTGGGGAAGTAACCTCCGTAAATGTGCATATGACAATTATTCACCTCAGTGATACATTATTCATTTAATTTATTAATAGACATCTTGATTGTAATATTTCAGAAGATTGAGCAAGATTTCTGCTCATGTCCAAAACTTTGTGCACATTCAAAATATAACTCATCCCATCTGTGCTCTCTGAGATTTGAGGGAGTCCTGATATTTTGTGAAAAAAATAAAGTTATAATATAGGCTATTACGAGAATAAAGTCACTATATTTTAGAAAATAATCTATAGTCTACCTGTACCGTAGTCTACTGTGCATTACGTGATAGCTCTGCTGATACGGTAGATCTCAGACCTCCTGACAGACACAGAGCCCCGTTTGAAACACAGAGCCCCGTTTGAAACACAGAGCCCCGTTTGAGACGTTTAGGGAAGTGGCTGTACGCTGCTAAACATCGGAGGTGGAAACCTGAAACTTATGGCAGAAATACACGGAGCTCAAACGCGACACATCTGCCGCAGCATGTCCACAGCAGAGCGCATCCATAAACCTGAAGCTGCGCAGCTTTTTATAGCGAGAGTGGACACGACGTCCGGTTTCATATTTGTCAGTCAACTTTTCAAAATACATTTGGGGCTACACTCAAAACATTAGGGGCTGAACCCCCGGAAAAATGTTTGATGCTGAAGGACGCGGAGGACCTGAGGAGGGGGAGCTGCGCTCCGGCCCAATTTAACCTCTGCCCTCAACACCTTTCAGCCACAAATATTCATTTCCCCAGTCTTTCTTGTACCCACACCTTCTCTTTTTAATTGATGGCGGTGCCTCAGAGTCAGACTCAGTCTCTTTCTCCATTTTTCGAATTGGAAAGCGCGCATCTAAAAGTTCCTTCCCAGTGTGTCTGGTATGCACGTGCTTGGCTGCGTGCGCTGTCATGACAACAACAAAAAAGTTGACAACAACCTCGTCAGCAGTTCAACTGAGGGGTGGGTGTGGCAACCATGGTGGCAACAGTAGCTTGCAGAACTGTCAAGTAATGTTCGTTTGGCTGCCTGGGGCTCGAGGACCAACTTTTTTTTGAGCAAGCATCAATTATGCGTGACACGGTCTCAATTTGCGGGACGCATGAATTGGGCTTCAAACGCTGTGCGCGCACGCGCTACACGGGACGGGTGGTCACCCTACCTCTGATGGCTACTTCCAGCAGGATAATGCACCATGTCACAAAGCTCAAATCATTTCAAATTAGTTTCTTGAACATGACAATGAGTTCGCTGTACTAAAATGGCCCCCACAGTCACCAGATCTCAACCCAATAGAACACTTTGGGATGTGGTGGAACGTGAGCTTCATGCCCTGGATGTGCATCCCACAAATCTCCATCAACTGCAAGATGCTATCCTATCAATATGGGCCAACATTTCTAAAGAATGCTTCCAGCACCTTGTTGAATCAATGCCACGAAGAATTAAGGCAGTTCTGAAGGCAAAAGGGGGTCAAACACGGTATTAGTAGGGTGTTCCTAATTATCTTTTAGGTGAGTGTATCTTACAGGGATTGGGATCTTAATTTTATTTTTTATGTTTTTAATCACACCTTGCTCAGATCTAACAGTTCACCCTTTGCTACAAATTTATCAGCGAATCCCGGTAGGGTACACGAAACATGTATGCGTGTATATTTTGAAGATGGCTGAACTTTCAATCCTTTCAGTTAACATCAGGGGGCTAAACAGGCCGATCAAACAAGCTAAATTCCTGGACTACTTAAGAAGAAAGAATATAGATGTAGCGCTTATACAAGAGTCACATTTACGTAAAAGAGATGTAAATCGCCTACAAAATAAATACTACAAGATTGCTGCTTCATCTAGTGATGACACCAAAACCAAGGGCTCCATTGTGTTACTGTCGCGGAAATGCACACTCACTGTAGATAAAAATAGTAAAGATCTATCAGGCAGGATATCTCATATTGCACCACAATAAGGAGTAGGAAAATAGCTTTTGTTTCGGTATATGCACCGTCTACATATGACGTAAGCTTTTTCCTGCGTCTAACCAATGGGGGAGACATGAATGCAGTGCTAGATTTAAATCAGGATAGATCAGGGGGCAACCACACAAAGGCCCAAAAACACACATCAGACATGTTTAGAGCAATTGTGGAATCCCACCATCTTACAGATGTATGGAGTATGCACAATCCTACTAGCAAGGTGTCAGGGACCAAGCAGTTAGGCATGAGGAGTCGCAAGGAGATTTCAAAAAAGGGTTTTTTATTTTACCCACAAAATCATGACAACAAATAAAGATAAAGTTTGGGCCCTTAAAAGAGGTCAAACAAACAAATTGAACTTAAGCTCTGAACATAACAAACTCAAAAATACAACTGACCTCCTATACAAGAAACAAAGGGGACTTATATACTGGGTGATCAGACCAGGTTTGACACCCAGGGGGAGACTAACAATAACACTAGACAATACAAATCAAAACTCAAATATCTTGAGGACAAATAAAGCTAACCCCCCCACCTGACATAACAAGTAGTGGTAGAGTCCAATTTAGCCACCACCCCTATAAAGCTGCTGTTATTCCAGACGCCACCCCTTTGTCCCAGCAGCCTGCATGCCTCACCCCAGGGTGTGGAATCCGCAACACTGGTAAGCTCAAAGAAAACAGTTATATTAGAAAACCAATCCAAAACTAATAAAGTATATATGTAAACCAAATCCAGTGTGCTGTACGTTATTTAAACTAAATAAATGTTTACAACAAAATATATAATGTGTCTGAAAAGATATAGAAACCAATCTTAAGGAAAACAGCATGAACTAAAATAAATGTGAGTGTATGAGGTTACCGCCTTTAAGATGGCTGTGTGGCCACGGCTGTGGCCATCACACACCCCCCTCCTTCAGAGCTGCCGCTGGGCCAGCGAGAGAGATAGTCTGCAGTGGTGTTCAACTTGCCAGGGATGTACTGGACTGTAAACCGGAACGGCTGCATGGCAAGGTACCACCTGGTGATCCGCCCATTGGTATATTTCATCCTCTCCAGCCACTGCAGTGCCTCATGGTCCGACTCAAAGACAAACTCTCGGCCCATCAAGTAATACTTGAAGGAATCAAGGGCCCATTTGACTGCCAAGGCCTCCTTTTCCACCGTTGAATAACGGACCTCTTTGGGGAGTAGTTTCCGACTGATATATGCCACAGGATGCCGTTCCTCCTTGGGTCCCTGGAGAAGCACAGCTCCCGCACCCCTCTCAGAGGCATCAGTCTGTAACATGAACTGTTCCTCAAAGTTTGGATTATGTAAAACAGGGCTCTTACTCAGAGATTTTTGAATGTCCTTGAAAGCTGCCACTGCCTCCTCCGTCCACTGGACCTGGTTAGGACATCTTGAGCCCGTCCTGTCTGTTAGTACAGCAGCCCTGGCTGAAAAGTTGGGGATGAACCGATGGTAGAAGCCAGCCATCCCCAGGAAAGATCTTAGCTGCTTCCTGGTCTGTGGGAGAGGACATGACTCAACTGCATGGACCTTTTGAACCTGAGGTTTAATTAACCCACCTCCAATGGTGAAACCCAGGTACTCCGTTTCCTTCTTAGCCAGGACACATTTGGCTGGGTTGATTGTTAAACCGGCAGCATGTAGGCGGTACACGACCGCTTTGAGATGCTCCACATGTTTCGCCGACGTTGTACTGTAGATGACAATATCATCAAGGTATGCACAAGCAAACTCAGACAATCCATAGAGTACCTGGTCCATTAATCTTTGAAACGTTGCCGGAGCCCCACCGAGATATACCGAGAAGTTGGTAAACCTGTTTCAAAAGTTTAGACATGAAATTAGTACCTTGGTCTGTTAAGATTTCACAAGGGAAACCAACTCTTGAGAAAAATTGCACCAAGGAAAAAGCCACAGTTTTTGCTTTAACTGATTTCAGTGGGATATTTCTGGATATTTGGTTGCATAGTCCGTTACTACCAACATAAAACGGTTTCCTGTTTTACTTTTAGAAATGGCGCTTGATACGAGATGTGGTCTTGTGTTTCCCCAAGTGGCCAGCCCAGGGAATTGAGTGGCCCAAGGAAAGTACTATTTCTCGGGCCGCTTGTAGGACCACTAGCTGCTTCACCTGGCCAGTCCGATGATAAAGAACCCCGTTTTGTAGGACATACTCTTTTCCCCTGTCATTAGAGTTAATCTGCTTCCTTTCTCGTGCACTCTGCAAAGGGTTAGACAAAGTTGGATCATTTTCCTGCATTTGCATTATATCAGTAGGGATTTGAAAACCCAGAGGCATAGTCTCGGCTGGTGGTTGTATGGCCGTGCCCCGGAATTTGTCTTGCCCTCTCTGACTGCGGGTCTTATGAGCCTTCCCGGGACATGACTCAAACTCTGCATCATAGAAGGGCAAGGCACTGAGGGCTATGGAATCTGCATCCACCTGCTTAGCTTGTGCTCTAGTGACAACATTACAACTTTGAACTGGCTTTATCAAGTCATAGAGTATGGGCAGGTCTTCACCTAAAACTACAGGGAAAGGTAAGTGATCTGCAACTCCCACATTTAACAGATAAGCCTGTCCTATCTCCAGATAAATATCAGCAGTGGGGTAAGGCTTCTCATCACCATGTACACAGCAAATAGGGACCGTCTCCAAGGTGCAGATAGCATTAGCTGGTACATACTTTCTCTGTACAAGGGTCTGAGTGCTGCCAGTGTCAATCAGGGCTCTTAGGTTTACCCCATTGATTTTAACACCAACCATTTTCCTGGTATGGTTACCTTTGGGTTCAGGGTTAACACTCTGGCGTGGAACAAAACACATCTGGGTCAGCTTGACTGGATTCTTTGGGCACATCGGTTTAATATGACCTTCCTGTCCGCAAAAGTAGCAAATTGGTGTTCTGTTAGGAGCTCTGGGTGGTGCATATTGGTTGTCCCTCATGGGAGGCTTATCCGCTCCTGACGCCGACCTTTGTTGGTACTGAGGGGGTATGGGCCTATGGCAGTCCTTGCCAGTCTTCCCACCCATACTACTCCATGGCTGGCCTTTTTCCCGGGCAGCCACAAACACATCCGCAAGAGTGGCAGCTTCAGCAGCAGATTTCGGCCCATGCTCCTTTACCCAAACCTGAAGCTCAGGGGACAGCATTGTCAAGTATTGTTCCATGATCAGAACTTCACTAATTTCATGAAGTGTTTTACCTTGCGGTTGTATCCATTTGACATACAGCTCTTTCAGCCTCCCGTACAGCTCCTGGGGGCTCTCCTCAGATTCCACATGGACGGATCTGAACCTCTGCCTGTAGGTCTCAGGGTTAATATTATATATTTTTTAGAATCGCTGATTTCACTTTATCATATTCATAAGCATCATCTATATCCATATGCACGTAGGCTCCTCTGGCCTTACCAGTCAGCAGTGGAAGGAGGCGAAAAACCCAGTCCACTTTTGGCCACCGACATGTTACTGCAATTCTCTCAAAGGTAATTAGGAAATGTTCAACATCATCATTTTCTGTTAATTTTTCAAGTCTAGGCTCATAAAAAGATTGAGACTGACCTGCTGAAGACATAGTAGGGTGGACCGACTCTGTAGAGGGTGCGGCTTGAGCTTTTGGTTGATTCTCATTCAAATTGTAGTCTTCAACGGGATCTGGTACTGTGGAAGCAGGCTCGGGGATTGGAGATGTACGATCCTCGACCTCTTGCTGCAAAAGGCGAAACTGATGCTGTAGTGCCTTAAACTGGTGCTCCTGGATGTTAACATGCACGCTCCATTTTTCTTCCCGGGCATCCTGTTGACCCACAAATGACTGGATAATCCCCGCCAGGTCACTCAGCGTTGTCTCTCTGCCATCTTCATCCTCAGCGCTTGATGCTCCTTTTAGTACTTCCTCCTCCATCGCGTCCACCCGATGTCCTCTCTCTATATGAGTTGACTCAGTCTTCTTATTCTCTGTCTGACCGCCTCTTGTCCTTCTCACTCCTCGCATGCTTCACAAAATGGAGGAAAAACCAAAATGGCGGAAGGGAAGAAAAATAAAAATTAAAATTTTTTACCGATAGCTAGGTTGGGCCGTATTTGCCGATAACCGATTAATCGACCGATAGTATTTAGAATTGATACTGGATAAACAGTTGACAAAATACATACATTTTTTCAAAAAAAGTCCAGACGCTTTTGCCAATAATCAAAATAATAATGTCATATTTATTGATATTACACCCACAGCAATGCTACACAAGCATGTATGTTGTCTAAAACAGTTCTCCTACATATTTGGAGTCATCCAGTGCAAAAATAAATATTTTGAGCATTATAATTCATATAAAGGACAAACTATTTACATTTCTTCAAAAAAGGCCCAAATGTATGCCAAATCTCAAAACAGTGACGCCATTCTTCTCTGTAGAACGGTTTAGAACTAGCCTGACGTGGTCCTACTCAGATTCTAGTCAGAATGTGAGTCTGAAACCGCGCCATTGGGCTGTGATTATGGGGCGTGTTCCAACCGAACCAGGAAAAAAAATGCATCTGCATTCATTGGATAGACCTACAACCAATCAGAGCAACGGAACTCAACACTGTGTATCGTCTCCATAGCAACCACTCTTTGCACAATGCATTCATTCTAACTTCCGACTTTTAGACTTTTTTTGAAGCTGGATATATAATTTGTTGTGTGTAAATATAAATGTGGATAACGTTAGTGATAGTGACATGCTTGCTACAGTTGCATTTCTAGAGATGAATCGACGAAAACACGTTTTATTTCAATGAGTCACGGCTTCGTTCTAACGGCGCTGGGCGCTCCCTCTCTTCACTCACTCTCTATCTCGCTCCACCATATATGGTACCGTGCTTTCGGGCAGTTGTTGATGCTCCTCCGCTGAGGATTTTAAAATGAATGCGCTGTCGATTCTACACATCTCAATTCTCCAGCGGCAGCATCTAGACGGATCGTGGACGATTTGGGTCGGACTTGCGTTCATTTTTGTCAGTGTTTTAACCGCTTGAGGTTAGTTAGCCTACTACTAATGTTTAGCGTCATCTCAGCCTCAAAAGCAAACAAACATACTGTTGTGCTGTTCTTTCTTTTCTAATGCAGCATCTATTCAACAAATTAATAACTTTATAATGATATAAAAAATGTACTGTATACATACCTTTTTGCTGTCGATGCTTTAAACGCGCATCTGATGTCGCACAGCATGTGCTCTCTGTGCAGCGCGCAGTAACACGTGTCGAAAATAAACAACACGGTGATAGTTTTTATTTCGCCTCTAGAGGCCGCTATTGTAATGCATGATGCCAGCAGACCCTTCTCAGCTCTCGCATACTGTGTAATGAATGACAGCGTGCACTTCTCAGCCGCTCCAGCAACGGACGCAACCAGGAAAAACTATCGCCATGGATTTTTGCCGATAACGATAGTTCCACCAATCAACTATCGGTGCCGACTAATCGGCAAAACCTCTAATGAAGAGTCGCAAGGAGATTTCAAAAAAGGGGTTTTTATTTTACCCACAAAATCATGACAACAAATAAAGATAAAGTTTGGGCCCTTAAAAGAGGTCAAACAAACAAACTGAACTTAAGATCTGAACATAACAAACTCTAAAATACAACTGACCTCCTATACAAGAAACTTGTAAATGTGTGTGAATGATTATCTGATAAGCAGGTGGCACCTTGTACGGCAGCCTCGACCACAGTGTACGAATGTGTGTGAATGGTGAATGGTTCCTGTACCATGTAAAAGCGCTTTGAGTAGTCGTTCAGACTAGAAGAGCGCTATATAAGAACAGTCCATTTACATTTACCAGGTTTGACACCCAGGGGGAGACTAACAATAACACTAATATGTAAACTACAAATAACAAAAGAAAACTAAACACTTACTCCAAAAGAAATGTAATCTTAATTAACATTAACTGAATAAATGTACTAAAAACTAAATACAAATCAAAACTCAAATATCTTGAGGACAAATAAAGCTAACTCCCCCCCCCCTCCACCCCCCGACATAACAAGTAGTGGTAGAGTCCAATTTAGCCACCACCCCTATAAAGCTGCGGTTATTCCAGACGCCACTAGTGATGTGACAACCGGCTCTTTTACGCGAGTCGGTTCAACCGGACGGTTGTTGGTTGGCGAACCGAGTCTTTAGATTCGGTCAACGGTTCACGTGCCTGCGGCTGCGGCATCCGGCTACTCCTGGTCTCGGCAATAGCCGGGTGCCCGCCCGGTCTGCTCGTAACAGCCTGTAACATTAAATTCTCTAACATTTAACTTAACATAACTAAGATAACATGTGTATTTGTATGTGATGCACTTCCCAATCAATAATGTGTGAATTTCCGAACACAATCACCTAAGATGCATCAGAAACAAGGCTTGGTTAATAACTCAAACTTGCCGAGAACCGTTAGACAAACCGTTTGCTTATATACTCGAGCGGTTGTTAACGGTTACATTCGGTCTCGACTCCCGGTCTCGGCAGTAGCCGGGTGCCAGCCCGGTCTGCTCGTGACAGCCTGTAACATTCACTTCTCTAACATTTAACTTAACATAACTAAGATAACATGTGTATTTGTATGTGCTGCACTTCCCAATCAATAATGTGTGAATTTCCGAACACAATCACCTAAGATGCATCAGAAACAAGGCTTGGTTAATAACTCAAACTTGCCGAGAACCGTTAGACAAACCGTTTGCTTATATTCTCGAGCGGTTGTTAACGGTTACATTCGGTCTCGACTCTCGGCAGTAGCCGGGTGCACGGTCTCTACAACTCTCTTAACAACTCTTTCGGTCCAATGAATCGTGCTGCTCGAGGTAGCCCATTTCCTGATTGATTCTACCACCACTCCAGTGGAGGCGCTAATGAGGTAAAAAACAGGAGTGAGTCGGTTCATTGACGTATGGCACTCAATTCTCCCGGCTCAGTGACACGAATCGGGTTAATAACCGGCTCTTCGGTCAGTTCGTCATCACTAGATGATGTCCCAGCAGCCTGCATGCCTCACTCCAGGGTGTGGAATCTGCAACACTGGTAAGCTCAAAGAAAACAGTTATATTAGAAAACCAATCCAAAACTAATAAAGTATATATGTAAACCAAATCCAGTGTCCTGTATGTTATTTAAACTAAATAAATGTTTACAACAAAATATATAATGTGTCTGAAAAGATATAGAAACCAATCTTAAAGAAAAGTATGAGGTTACCGCCTTTAAGATGGCTGTGTGGCCACAGCTGTGGCCATCACACAAGCATTACACCTTTTTTTCCGCACGTCACTTCACTCCCACTTGATTATATTTTGTGTTCTAGTGAGCTTAAAGCAATGTTCCACACAATAGCAATAGAACCAGCATTCTGTCTGATCACAATGCGCTGATAACCGCATTCCATTGTGATATCTTAGGAGAAAGATCTAGAAGGTGGCAATTTAATAACTCCCTTCTCCAGAACACACACACGCAGAGGTGCATACGGTGCAAACTACGTCGGCTCTGCAGTTTTGTTGAAGTCACGGCAATGCCAATAAAGTGGTTCCAAGTATGGTTACAGTTTTTAAAAACTTCATGCAGACAGCGTTTGCTGCGATATGATATTAATGGCGAGGCAAAAGCGGTCGCGGTGCTATTGACGTTACACTTCCTCTGAGACAAGCAGCAGGCACAGTGGTTTCTATGCCCTGGTGACTGACTGACAGGCTGAGGTATGAAGGCAAGGCAACTTTATTTCTACATTAATTAACATTAGTTAATGCATTAATAAGCATTAACTAACCGTTATTAAGGGTTTAATAAATTGTCTAATAAACATTTATTAACAATGCTCATGTTAACTAAGGTATTAATTGATGCATTATTTATCATTAGTTGATGCCTTAACTAACTGTTAATCACAGTTAACTAAGGTGTCTATTTTACCATTAGTAAATGCAGTAATAAGCCCTCACTAACTATTAAAAACAGTTAATTAAGGTGTCTATTATATCATTAGTAAATGGAATAATAAGCCTTGAATAACTGTTAATAACAGTTAAATAATGTGTCTATTTAACCATTAGTTAATGCAGTAACAAGCCTTGACTAACTGTTAATAACAGTTAACTAAGGTGTATATTTTAACATTAGGTAATGTACTAAAAAGCCTGAACTGGAAATAAAAGCTAACTAAAGTGTCAGTGTGTGTAAGTAAAGCCTTAGTTGATGTTGATGAAGGTATTTCCTAATATTACTAGGTGGTTGATAAAGATGTTTGATAGCATGTATGTCTTGAGGTTCACGGCCAAGCCATGTCATTATGAGAAAACATTTTTTATTGTTTATTTACGGGTCATGGTTGTCCACATACCTTTGTCCACTATATTTGTCCATCCTCCAACATTTGACTTACTTTGGGTAGAGGGTGAGATCAGGGAAAAGACTCCATAGTCTCCATGCTTCTTCCGTTGTCTTCAAATAGACATTAACCTATATAAATTATTGTGCATGCTATATAAGCATTACTTAACCTTAAATGGTCACTTAATTAATGTGTAACAATACTGAATAAGCCTTAATAAACCATCAATAAACAGTTATTAATGCTCTTTGGTAGACTTATTGTAAAGTAGAGAACATATGCACCTTAACTAATACTTAAATAATGTGTAACAATACTGAATAAGCCTTACCTAACCATCAATAAACATTTGTTAATGCTCTTTGGTAGACTTATTGTAAAGTTGAGAACATATACACCTTAACTAACACTTAATTAATGTGTAACAGTACTGAATAAGCCTTACCTAACCATTAATAAATAGTTATTAATGCTCTTTGGTAGACTTATTGTAAAGTAGAGAACATATGCACCTTAACTAATACTCAATTAATGTGTAACAATACTGAATAAGCCTTACCTAACCATCAATAAACAGTTATTAATGCACTTTGGTAGACTTATTGTAAAGTGGAGAACATGTGCACCTTAACTAACACTTAATTAATGTGTAACAATACTGAATAAGCCTTACTAAACCATCACTACACAGTTATTAATGCTCTTTGGTAGACTTATTGTAAAGTTGAGAACATATGCACCTAACTAACACTTAATTAATGTGTAACAATACTGAATAAGCCTTATTAAACCATCAATAAACAGTTATTAATGCTCTTTGGTAGACTTATTGTAAAGTTGAGAACATATACACCTTAACTAACACTTAATTCATGTGTAACAATACTGAATAAGCCTTACCTAACCATCAATAAACAGTTATTAATGCTCTTTGGTAGACTTATTGTAAAGTAGAGAACATATGCACCTTAACTAACACTTAATTAATGTGTAAGAATACTGAATAAGCCTTAATAAACCATCAATAAACAGTTATTAATGCTCTTTGGTAGACTTATTGTAAAGTAGAGAACATATGCACCTTAACTAATACTAAATTAATGTGTAACAATACTGAATAAGCCTTACCTAACCATCAATAAACAGTTATTAATGCTCTTTGGTAGACTTATTGTAAAGTGGAGAATAAATGCCCCTTCACTAACACTTAATTAATGTTTAACAATACTGAATAAGCCTTAATAAACCATCAATAAACAGTTATTAATGCTCTTTGGTAGACTTATTGTAAAGTGGAGAACATATGCACCTTAACTAACACTTAATTAATGTGTAAAAATACAGAATAAACCTTACCTAACCATCAATAAACATTTATTAATGCTCTTTGGTAGACTTATTGTAAAGTTGAGAAAATATACACCTTAACTAACACTTTATTAATGTGTAACAATACTGAATAAGCCTTTCCTAACCATCAATAAAAAGTTATTAATGCTATTTGGTAGACTTATTGTATGCACCTTTACTAATACTTAATTAATGTGTAACAATGCTGAACAAGCCTTACCTAACCATCAATAAACAGTTATTAATGCTCTTTGGTAGACTTATTGTAAAGTTGAGAACATATACAACTTAACTAACACTTAATTAATGTGTAACAGTACTGAATAAGCCTTACCTAACCATCAATAAACAGTTATTAATGCTCTTTGGTAGACTTATTGTAAAGTAGAGAACATATGCACCTTAACTAATACTTAATTAATGTGTAACAATACTGAATAAGCCTTACCTAACCATCAATAAACATTTATTAATGCTCTTTAGTAGACGTATTGTAAAGTTGAGAACATATACACATTAACTAACAATTAATGTGTAACAATACTGAATAAGCCTTAATAAACCATCAATAAACAGTTATTAATGCTCTTTGGTAGACTTATTGTAGAGAACATATGCACCTTAACTAACACTTAATTAATGTGTAACAATACCGAATAAGCCTTAATAAACCATCAATAAACAGTTATTAATGCTCTTTGGTAGACTTATTGTAAAGTAGAGAACATATGCACCTTAACTAACACTTAATTTAGTTTTTAACAATACTGAACAAGCCTGACTAAACCATAAGTAAACAGTTAGTAATGCTCTTTGGTAGACTTATTGTAAAGTAGAGAACATATACACCTTAAATAACACTTAAAGTATAACAATACTGAACAAGCCTTACTAAACCATAACTAAACAGTTATGAATGCTCTTTGATAGACTTATTGTAAAGTTAAGAACATATGCACCTTAACTTACACTTGATAAATGCATAAGAGTGCTGAATAAGCATTACTAAACAATGATTCATAGTTTATTAATACTCTTTGACTTAAAAGTTCACACAGCTTTTAAACATTAGTGAAACATTGTCAATGTGAAATCAAATCTTCATGACAACCTTCTGTTATGCACACATATTCAAAATGTAAAATGTAGTTTAATTTGATTCTGAGTCAGTTCTCATCTTTCTTTCCACTGAGACTCAGAGCTATAACAGTTTAAATCCTGTATGGAGATTACACTGGAAATTGTCATGTCTTCTGGATAGTTTTCCTCTCTTGAAACCTAAAAAACCAAGTGGGATATATTAATTTCTTTTAAATGCATGCAAAAGCTACGGATGCAAGAATTGATTGTTCACTATCAACATCAGATCTTTACACATATTGTACAAATGACAACAAAACATGATATGGCAGCCTTAATGGTACATACTCTACCTAGTGAGGGGTGAGCTACCTTGACGATCATGATTATCCATTATCTAGATAGTGTCCAGAATATTAATGCATTGATGAATCTGACAGCCAGCAATCACAGCATTCACATGTTTCTTCATATAAATCACAGTATATTATGAACCATAAATAATCATTATCATAGTGTAGCCTCCCTGGCTGAAAGATGGTCTTCATGGTTGGATAGTTTATTCACTTTCTATGCAGAAATCAACAAACATCAACTCAACTATTGTCTGTATTTTTGGTTTGTGCTGTTTAATCTGATGTAGAATCTAACCAAAAGGAAAAACAGCGGCAGAGGTTGGACAATAATTAATATATCACGATAGACGGAGCTCTGAAGCAGACCTGTGCGTCACTTAGTGTTCGATCTCTCTGGATAAAGACTAGCAGCAGCACAGACACTAGGGGCATCGGACCGGGGGTAAAACCAATACTGATTACCAGGGCCCAAGGGGAGCGAGGGCCCTTGAAAAGTCTGGAATATATTTTATTTTACCTGGATATTTTTATTTCCTAATAACATTTCATAATGCATATCAGATGAAATGTAAAGTTAGTGTATTGGCAGAATAACTTGGTTGATTGACTATTTTGTATACAAAAAGGTCTCAACCCCCCCCCCTTGCTAATGTGCCAAATGGTTTAGTCCACCTGCATGCATTACGTTAGCCAGTTCAGTTGAGCGTCTGGTGGAGCGCAAACTTCTGCTGTAGAAATGTCTTTTCTCAAAGAAAGCCAAATCATGCTACCAAAAAGAAAGGAAAGACAGGAGGAGGAGAGAAAACAGAATGAGGGGAAACAATTGGTAACTGACTTCTTTTCAAAGAAAGGTGAGCACTAACTAGAAAACGAAATCCATGGTGCTTGTCAGGGACCAAGCAGTTAGGCATGATAAGTTGCAAGGAGATTTTTAAAAAAGGGTTTTTTATTTTACCCACAAAAAATTTTGACAACAAATAAAGATAAAGTTTGGGCCCTTAAAAGAGGTCAAACAAACAAACAAACTAAACTTAAGCTCTGAACATAACAAACTCAAAAATACAACTGACCTCCTATACAAGAAACAAAGAGGACTTATATACTGGGTGATCAGAACAGGTTTAACACCCAGGGGGAGACTAACAATAACACTAATATGTAAATTACAAATAACAAAAGAAAACAACTAAACACTTACTCCAAAAGAAATGTAATCTTAATTAACATTAACTGAATAAATGTACTAAAGACAATACAAATCAAAACTCAAATATCTTGAGGACAAATAAAGCTAACCCCCCCTGACATAACAAGTAGTGGTAGAGTCCAATTTAGCCACCACTCCTATAAAGCTGCTGTAGTTCCAGATGCCACCCCTTTTGTCCCTGCAGCCTGCATGCCTCACTCCAGGGTGTGGAATCCACAACACTGGTAAGCTCAAAGAAAACGGTTATATTAGAAAATCAATCCAAAACTAATAAAGTATATATGTAAACCAAATCCAGTGCCCTGTAAGTTATTTAAAACTAAATAAATGTTTACAACAAAATATATAATGTGTCTGAAAAGATATAGAAACCAATCTTAAGGGAAACCGCATGAACTAAGATAAATGTGAGTGTATGAGGTTACCGCCTTTACGATGGCTGTGTGGCCACGGCTGTGGCCATCACAGTGCTAAACTGCTTGAATATCTCCGTGACTGTTAGCGCTAAAAGACGGACTGAGACAACCCATTGAAAGAGCAGAATATGCACTTGTTGGAGCAAAAAAAGAACCTTGCTAAATTGACTTATGCTCCTTTGTTTTTAGGTGCACTGAAGAGTAATGCAATGACTCAAAATGTGAAGTGGAAATGGCGCTGTTGAAGTGGTTTACCGGCGCACGTGACCGTGGAGGGGAGAGGGCTGCAAGAGCCCAAAGAGAAAAAGGAGCGTCCACCACAGAGACACCATGAGTGTATTTTGTATTAATGTATTTTTTTTTTTCAGAGATTTAAAAAAAAAAACATTTTTGATTTATTTACCGGTATGTTGTGACATTTACATTGTTTTTTAAAGATTGTTTGTTGTTTGATGTAACAATTTTGTATTAATGTATTTTTTTTGGAGAGATGTTGTTTTTCAGAGATTTTTTTAAAATATATTTTTGATTTGTTTAACGGTATGTTGTGACACTTAAATTGTTTTTTAAAGATTGTTTGTTGTTCGATGTAACAATTTTGTATTATGTATTTTTTTGGTGAGATGTTGTTTTTCAGAGATTTTTTAAAAATATATTTTTGATTTGTTTACCGGTATGTTGTGACATTTAAATTGTTTTTTAAAGATCATTTTTGTTGTTCAATTTAACAATATATTTCTTGCAGTTCAAAGCGTCAAGTGTCTTTTATTTATCTTGGACTTATATTCATTCGTCGTTTTTCTTAGGTTGTTTCCTTAAACCATTTTGCATGGTTGGGCTTAGATAGGCCTCGCATGAATTGCCCAGTTATGACCCACATAAGATCCTTACAGAGCCCACTTTAAGCCCATAGGGGCATTCACGGTTGGATCCTGGTGCAAGCCCACTTTAAACCCCTTTAGTCAGGTGTGGCCCAAATGGGTCTGACATGAATTACCCAGTTAGGACCCACATAAGACCCTTACAGGTCCCACTTAAAACCCATCTGGGCATCCACGGCTGGATCCTGTGTGCAAACCCACTTTAAACCCCTTTGGGCAGGTGGGGCCCAAATGGGTCTGACATGAATTATCCAGTTAGGACCCACATAAGACCCTTACAGGTCCCACTTAAAACCCATCTGGGCATCCACGGCTGGCCCCCGTGTGGATCCCGGGTGCAAGCCCATTTTAAACCCCCTTTAGGCAGGTGGGGCCCAAATGGGTCTGTCATGAATTACCCAATTAGGACCCACATAAGTCCCTTACAGAGCCCATTTAAAGCCCATCTGGGCATCCATGGCTGGATCCTGGGTGCAAACCCACTTTAAACCCCTTTGGGCAGGTGGGGCCCAAATGGGTCTGACATGAATTACCCAGTTAGGACCCACATAAGACCCTTACAGGTCCCACTTTTAGTATGTCTGGGCTTCCACGGCTTGCCCCAATGTGGATCCCGGGTGCAAGCCCATAATGGGGCCCACATTTGCCGCCCATGAAGCCCTCATCTGGGCCCCACATGTCATTGCTGGCTGGGAGAGATTGGAACACTTGGTTGGCATTAAAGGAATCGCACTAAGCTGGTTTAAGTCTTATTTCTCTGATCGATCTCAATTTGTTAATGTTAATGATAAATCCTCCAAGTACGTTAAAGTTAGCTATGGGGTTCCTCAAGGCTCAGTGCTTGGACCAATTCTTTTCTCCCTATATATGCTTCCTCTAGGCAATATTATTAGGAAACACTCAATTAACTTTCACTGTTATGCAGATGACACCCAATTATACTTGTCAATCAAGCCAGACGAAACCAGTCAGCTAGCTAAATTTCAAGCGGGCATTAAAGATATAAAATCCTGGATGACATATAATTTTCTGATGTTATACCCTAACAAAACTGAAGTTATTGTACTGGGACCTAAACACCTCAGAACCTCATTATCTAAAGACATAGCTACTCTGGATGGTATTGCCCTGGCCTCCAGCACTACTGTCAGAAATTTAGGAGTTATTTTTGATCAGGATATATCCTTTAATGCCAATCTAAAACAAACCTCAAGAACAGCATTTTTTTCATCTTCGTAACATTGCCAAAATTAGGAATATCCTGTCTCAAAACGACGCTGAAAAACTAGTTCATGCATTTGTTACGTCTAGGCTGGACTATTGTAATTCCCTACTGTCAGGTTGCTCAAATAAGTCCCTTAAGACTCTCCAGCTGATCCAGAATGCTGCAGCGCGTGTTCTCACAAGAACTAAGAAAAGAGATCATATCTCTCCTGTATTAGCTTCTCTGCACTGGCTTCCTGTAAAATACAGGATTGAGTTTAAAATCCTTCTCTTGACCTACAAAGCTCTAAATGGTCTAGCACCATCATATCTAGAAGAGCTCCTAATACCCTATTGTCCCACTAGAGCACTGCGCTCCCAGAATGCAGAGTTACTGGTGGTACCTAGAGTCTCTAAAAAGTAGAATGGGAGCCAGAGCCTTCAGTTATCAGGCTCCTCTCCTATGGAACCAGCTCCCGATCTGGGTTCGGGGGGGCAGAAACTGTAATCGCTTTCAAGAATGAACTTAAAACTCTTCTATTTGATAAAGCTTATAGTTAGGGAGTGAGGAGTTGCAGTGTTCACCTAACTGGCCCAACTGCTTTCTCTTCATAATTGTTAGATTAATAATACATAACAAAGTAGAGGGAAGGCAGGCCAGCCAAGCCCGATCCGGCAGGGGGGAGTTCTAAGCCCGAAAAAGCTACCTCTCCTTATGACCTGTCTCTCTTAGTTACGCTGTTATAGTTACGCTGTTATAGTTACGCTGTTATAGTTCTAGACTGCCGGGGGACTTCCTTCCTTTGACACACTGAGCTGCTCTCTCCTCTCCCTCTCTATTACTATTACTATTACTATTTGCGTGTATCCCGTCCCGGAAATGCTAGTTACTAATCCTAGCTTCTGGGGAGTTTCCCCAGAGTCCTTATGTTTTTTTCCCCCAGCGTATTTCCTTGGAGAACGTTGGCACCAAGATCCTGGTTCCAGCTGTCGCCGTGGTCCTGCTGCACTCCTTGCTGAGCTCAACGGTGCCCTGCTGCGTCCTGCTGAACCCTGCAGCTTCCCGCTACATCCAGTCACTGTTCCATTATTAATGTGACTATTATCGCCACTGTTCATCACACCCCCAACCGGCCCGTCAGACACCGCCTACAAAGAGCCTGGGTCTGTCCGAGGTTTTTTCCCAAGAGGGAGTTTTTCCTCGCCACTGTCGCACTGCTTGCTCTTGAGGGAATTACTGTAATTGTTGGAACTGTTGGTTGCTTTGTAAATTATAGAGTGTGGTCTAGACCTACTCTATCTGTAAAATGTCTCGAGATAACCTATGTTATGATTTGATACTATAAATAAAATTGAATTGAATTGAATTGAGTAAGTAAAGCTAGCATGTCAACATATTAGCATGCAGTTAATATTACCAGGCTAATGAGCCTGTATACATAAAAGGGTGTTCAGAGATAGAAATGCATTACTACAGTATATTGGATGTGACAGAAGGTTCAAAGGAGAACCATTTTATATTTAATTGAATATTTCATTATAATTAAGGTTGATTTCTGAAAAACAAGTGAATAAGAAAGGGAAGTAACACTCAATGTAAGCACTCAAAGGGTCATTTAGAATAATATATGTGTAAAAGGGGTTCAAATAAAAAAGATGGATACATTTAAACTAAAAGTATTTAGTTTTCGTTGTTTTCTCAGCTCTTACAGTGGTTAGATGCCGTGTGTTCAAGGCATGTTTGAAACTGCAAAGGAAAAATGAAGTCTTGGTGAACCATTAGTTAAAGAGAGCCAGACAATCTTTCAGCTGGGGAGGCTACACTATGATAATGATTATTAATGGTTCATAATATACTGTGATTTATATAAACAAACATGCGAATGCTGTGATTGCTGGCTGTCAGATGCATCAATGCATTAATATTCTGGACACAATCTAGATAATGGATAATCATGATCGTCAAGGTAGCTCACCACTCACTAGGTAGAGTGTGTGCCATTAAGGCTGCCCTATCAAGTTTTGTTGTCATTTGAGTGTACAATATGTGTAAAGATTTGACGATATGTGATATAGTTAACGATCAATCCTTGCATACGTAGCTTTTGCATGCATTTAAAAGAAATTGATATATATCCCACTTGGTTTGTTAGGTTTCAAGAGAGGAAAACTATCCAGGAGACATGACAGTGAAGATGACAAGAGTGGGAAAATATCCAGTGTAATCTCCATACAGGACTCAAACTGTTATAGTGCTGAGTCTTCAGTGGAAAGAAAGATGAGAACTGACTGAGTCAAACTCAGAATCAAATTAAAACCTTGTTTACATTTTGAATATGTGTGCATAACAGAAGGTTGTCATGAAGCTTTGATTTCACATTGACAATGTTTCACTAATGTTTTAAAGCTGTATTAATGTTTAAGTCAAAGAGTACTAATAAACTGTGAATCATTGTTTAGTAATGTTTATTCAGAACTGTTTTGCATTTATCAAGTGTAAGTTAAGGTGCAAATGTTCTTAACTCTAGAATAAGTCTATCAAAGAGCATTCATAACTATTTAATTATGGTTTATTAAGGCTCATTCAGTATTGTTATACATTTATTAAGTGTTAGTTAAGGTGCATATGTTCTCTACTTTACAATAAGTCTACCAAAGAGCATTAATAATTGTTTATTGATGGTTAGGTAAGGCTTATTCAGTATTGTTACACATGAATTAAGTATTAGTAAAGGTGCATATGTTCTCCACTTTACAATAAGTCCACCAAAGAGCATTAATAACTGTTTATTGATGGTTTATTAAGGCTTATTCAGTATTGTTACACATGAATTAAGTATTAGTAAAGGTGCATATGTTCTCCACTTTACAATAAGTCTACCAAAGAACTGATTGATAACTGTTTATTGATGGTTAGGTAAGGCTTGTTCAGCATTGTTACACATTAATTAAGTATTAGTATAGGTGCATATGTTCTCCACTTTACAATAAGTCTACCAAAGAGCATTAATAACTGTTTATTGATGGTTAGGAAAGGCTTATTCAGTATTGTTACACATTAATTAAGTGTTAGTTAAGATGTATATGTTCTCAACTTTACAATAAGTCTACCAAAGAGCATTAATAAATGTGTATTGATGGTTAGGTAAGGCTTATTCTGTATTGTTACACATTAATTAAGTATTAGTTAAGGTGCATATGTTCTCTACTTTACAATAAGTCTACCAAAGAGCATTAATAACTGTTTATTGATGGTTAGGTAAGGCTCATTCAGTATTGTTATACATTTATTAAGTGTTAGTTAAGGTGCATATGTTCTCTACTTTACAATAAGTCTACCAAAGAGCATTAATAATTGTTTATTGATGGTTTGGTAAGGCTTATTCAGTATTGTCACACATGAATTAAGTATTAGTAAAGGTGCATATGTTCTGTACTTTACAATAAGTCTACCAAAGAGCATTAATAAATGTTTAGTGATGGTTTATTAAGGCTTATTCAGTATTGTTACACATTAATTAAGTATTAGTTAAGGTGCATATGTTCTCTACTTTACAATAAGTCTACCAAAGAGCATTAATAACTGTTTATTGATGGTTTATTAAGGCTTATTCAGTATTGTTACACATTAATTAAGTGTTAGTTAAGGTGCATATGTTCTCTACTTTACAATAAGTCTACCAAAGAGCATTAATAACTGTTTATTGATGGTTAGGTAAGGCTTGTTCAGCATTGTTACACATTAATTAAGTATTAGTATAGGTGCATATGTTCTCCACTTTACAATAAGTCTACCAAAGAGCATTAATAACTGTTTATTGATGGTTAGGAAAGGCTTATTCAGTATTGTTACACATTAATTAAGTGTTAGTTAAGGTGTATATGTTCTCAACTTTACAATAAGTCTACCAAAGAGCATTAATAAATGTGTATTGATGGTTAGGTAAGGCTTATTCTGTATTGTTACACATTAATTAAGTATTAGTTAAGGTGCATATGTTCTCTACTTTACAATAAGTCTACCAAAGAGCATTAATAACTGTTTATTGATGGTTACGTAAGGCTCATTCAGTATTTTTATACATTTATTAAGTGTTAGTTAAGGTGCATATGTTCTTTACTTTACAATAAGTCTACCAAAGAGCATTAATAACTGTTTATTGATGGTTTATTAAGGCTTATTCAGTATTGTTACACATTAATTAAGTGTTAGTTAAGGTGCATATGTTCTCTACTTTACAATAAGTCTACCAAAGAGCATTAATAACTGTTTATTGATGGTTAGGTAAGGCTTGTTCAGCATTGTTACACATTAATTAAGTATTAGTATAGGTGCATATGTTCTCCACTTTACAATAAGTCTACCAAAGAGCATTAATAACTGTTTATTGATGGTTAGGAAAGGCTTATTCAGTATTGTTACACATTAATTAAGTGTTAGTTAACGTGTATATGTTCTCAACTTTACAATAAGTCTACCAAAGAGCATTAATAAATGTGTATTGATGGTTAGGTAAGGCTTATTCTGTATTGTTACACATTAATTAAGTATTAGTTAAGGTGCATATGTTCTCTACTTTACAATAAGTCTACCAAAGAGCATTAATAACTGTTTATTGATGGTTAGGTAAGGCTCATTCAGTATTTTTATACATTTATTAAGTGTTAGTTAAGGTGCATATGTTCTCTACTTTACAATAAGTCTACCAAAGAGCATTAATAACTGTTTATTGATGGTTTATTAAGGCTTATTCAGTATTGTTACACATTAATTAAGTGTTAGTTAAGGTGCATATGTTCTCTACTTTACAATAAGTCTACCAAAGAGCATTAATAACTGTTTATTGATGGTTAGGTAAGGCTTATTCTGTATTGTTACACATTAATTAAGTATTAGTTAAGGTGCTTATGTTCTCTACTTTACAATAAGTCTACCAAAGAGCATTAATAAATGTTTAGTGATGGTTTATTAAGGCTTATTCAGTATTGTTACACATTAATTAAGTATTAGTTAAGGTGCATATGTTCTCTACTTTACAATAAGTCTACCAAAGAGCATTAATAACTGTTTATTGATGGTTAGGTAAGGCTTATTCAGTATTGTTACACATTAATTAAGTGACCAATTAAGGTTAAGTAATGCTTATAGCATGCACAATAATCTATATAGGTTAATGTCTATATGAAGACAAAGGAAGAAGCAAACCTCTGCATGGAGACTATGGAGTCTTTTCCCTGATCTCACCCTCTACCCAAAGTAAGTCAAATGTTGGAGGATGGACAAATATAGTGGACAAAGGTATGTGGACAACCATGACCCGTAAATAAACAATAAAAAATGTTTTCTCATAATGACATGGCATGGCCGTGAACCTCAAGACATACATGCTATCAAACATCTTTATCAACCACCTAGTAATATTAGGAAATACCTTCATCAACATCAACTAAGGCTTTACTTACACACTTTAGTTAGCTTTTATTTCCAGTTCAGGCTTTTTAGTACATTACCTAATGTTAAAATATACACCTTAGTTAACTGTTATTAACAGGTAGTCAAGGCTTGTTACAGCATTAACTAATGGTTAAATAGACACATTATTTAACTGTTATTAACAGTTATTCAAGGCTTATTATTCCATTTAGTAATGATATAATAGACACCTTAATTAACTGTATTTAATAGTTAGTGAGGGCTTATTACTGCATTTACTAATGGTAAAATAGACACCTTAGTTAACTGTGATTAACAGTTAGTTAAGGCATCAACTAATGGAAAATAATGCATCAATTCATACCTTAGTTAACATGAGCATTGTTAATAAATGTTTATTAGACAATTTATTAAACCCTTAATAACGGTTAGTTAATGCTTATTAATGCATTAACTAATGCTAATTAATGTACCCTTATTGTAAAGTGTTACCAATTTTTTCATTTTCACATTGGGGCTTCTGGGAAATGCATGGAGTTGCCTTAATTTATTTAGAGAGTGAATAAACTCGTGAAACAGAGAAGTATTGTCAACAATGTAACTGTATTCTAAATACCAACTATTTAAATTGTAACTGTAATGGAATACAGTTACTCATAATTTGTATTCTGAATACGTAACACATGTATTCCGTTACTCCCCAACACTGAAGACTGCAAGACCTGGCCTTTGCAGGTGTTAGTCCAAAAAAGTGTACTTATGTAACTTATGGCCCCATTATCACCAACACATTGCCCAACTTTAAACAGGTGGAGGAGCACCTGCGCTACACCAATAAGTGGCAGATGAATACCCCAATATGGCACAATACACACTTAATGTCTGTATATTGGACTCCTCAGAAGATATAAGTTTCAAAAGCCATTCCCACTCGCTATTGTATGTTCTGTCAACCTGAACAAACTGGAACTTTCCTGCATATGGTCAGTGAGTGTGAACAGGTGCATGAGTTCTGGCATAAAACAATACAATACTATCTGATGTGGTGGTGCTAGCCTTCCTGTTGATGAGAGTCTCCACCACTGTCTACAGAGTGCAGTAAACTGGGGCCCAGTAGAGGAACTGTTATGCTGTCCTCACACAGCATGTATGGTACAGGAGGTGAAATGTCACAGGGGCCCTGCTGTTTCCATGTGTGCCTTTAAAAACTATGCCAAGGCATGGCTAAACAGCCCTGTATAGGCTACTGTGTGTACACACCTTGTGTGTGTATGTGTGTGTGTGATGATATGTGTACTGTGTATTCAGCAGAATGAGAACATTTTTATTGGTTTGCTTAATTCGGAATCACATCTCAGTAGTGGTTGTGATGCTGAAACGTTCACAGAGCTGATCATAACGTTACCAGTTGTTTACAGTAATCATTTCATTTATTTCAAGTATGCATACATACTAAATAAACTGAGCAGCTAGTAAACACCTTGAGGGGAGATTGTTTCGTTAACAATGCATAAATGTGTTTTATCAAATTGAAATGAAATAATAGTTATTATCCTTGCCTGGTTTTCCCACATTGGTACTGTTAATACTCTAAAGTGAGCAGGAAAACAGAAGGCGCTCTACATTGTAATTTTATGTATTACAGCAGTCCTGTAATAAATACAGTCTTTGTGAAACAGCATTTTAGTTTGTTGTTGACACTATGGCAGACAGGTGTTTTCAATATTTTTGCTGCACATATGTAAATGAGGTAGACAAAAATAGAAAAACCCTACCAAGCATGAAAAGATATGATATAAGCTTGAAACACATCCAAACCTGCCTCTTATATCTATGTAGACATAGATCTTTATAGACATTTGTTAAAGTCAGTTAATGCCGTTGAGACACTGATCCTGTCTGTTTTGTGTCTACTGCAGAGCTGTTAAGACAGAGTATTGACTTATCCCAACATTTGCTTTGGAGGCCCGGTTTCATTGTCCCTGCAGGAACTTCTGGACAGTGGACAGCTTTAAACTTTCCTTCAGGATGTACTGAAATTGATTATTGTTGATATGTTATTATTTGCACAATCTCAATTACTGGGTTAGTCTCTACATTTAGAGCCTGTTATTAAATGATTCTTTCCATGGACGGAACATAATGCAAGCATAGGAATGTCTCATAGACTGGATTACTAACCAGACAGAGTGGGCTCTTCTCCTGGCCCCACACCTTCAGGGGACCCCCAGGATTCTCCAAGTTAAATTAAAAAAATATGAAGACCTTTTTAATACCACCTGGTAGAGATGCACCGATTACAATTTTCTACGCCGATTCAGATTTTTCATTGAGTTTGACCAGCCGATACCGATTTTAGCCGATTCAGATTTAATTTTTTCTAACCACTTTACAGCACACACAAATATTTATTTTCTATGTTTTCTTTAATAGAAAATTTTACATTTTGCAAAGAGCATTGAACATTTTTTGAACAGATAATTGATCGCTATAAAATAGAACTATAAATTACTCCTGGTGTGGGAAATTAACACACATTTAAGGTGCAATGTTATGGAAGAACCATTTCCTTCTTTTCACATCCAATATCCAACTAAAAAAAAATTTATATATTTACTAAAATAAACTTCTGTATGTATGAAAAAAGGTAATGGCATAAAATAATATATAAATAACAATAAAAAAAAATCAATATAGCCTTAATGCAGTATAAAGATATTTCTCAAAACACACACGTGCATCTCCCCCTAATCTGGAAGGCGTTTTAAACAGTAACGTTAATACAGCGTGTCGGAGGAATACAGAGTCTTTTTATTTTATTTTTTTATTTATTTATTTTTTTAACACAGCGTCTACTACAGTGGCCAGCGGGGTGTCAGAGGCAGAGGGACCACAGCGTTTGCTAACGTTAGCTTCTTGTCTCATCTGGGGTCTGATAAACAGTAAATTCATCAAAGTCAGTGTGCCAAACGCTATTTTCCAATAAACTGTAGCTGTCATATTTCACGGACCCGCGCGAGTGCGGATTTCATGTTCCAGTTTTTCAGCCCCAGAGGGGAGAGAGAGAGAGGCTGACCGTTCGCCAGAGTTCAATAGAGCAGACGTCTCTGCAGAGCCGTGTATAATTACGACTTTATGACATTTCATAAACAGCTGATTGAGCGGCAGTGCGCCGCTGCTACGTGCATATAGCGGAAACCCTGCATATGCACGTGTGGTGCTGATGTTTCGCAATGTTAATCATGCGGCGCCCGAGTGAATTTCACCGGCATAAAATCGGTATATGTCAGACTGACCGGCAGGTTGCCGGTCATGGCCGATGACGTGAAAATCGTCCAATTCCGGTCACCGGCCGGTCAATCGGTGCATCTCTACCACCTGGGATAAAATGTCATTCCAACTTCATGGCCATAATCATGGCTAATCTGTATGGATTCAAAGCCCAAGAAAATAATTATTTAACATAAAATGAATAAAAAAGTTGTTGCATTTAGAACTCCTATGCTATGAAACTAATAGACAAAATAAATAGAATATTAAAAAATGAAACCAGTGCGGTAGGAGTGGTTACAACCAGTTCCACTTTGCAATATAAGATATTGTTATAATATGCCAATGTAAATGCCAATTCCTTAAGTGATTGTTTTATCCCGGAAAATATTTATTTTATGATGTTACGGTATTTTTTTTAATCCCACCAAGGACAAGAAAAAAGTGAATACCTTTGTAAATGAAATTTGATAGTTTTAAGGCCTTATTTTTGGAATATTAATGTAAGACTTTTTAAAATACTTTAAAGACCCACCAGGTACCCTGCTTGAAGACCTCTGGTTCACGGTGTCTCCATGGATGTTGCTAAACAGTTAAGGTAACTCATGCATTTTACCTGTTGCTTCTGTAGTGACATCATCCTGGCAGACTGAGGAAAATACCACAAAAGCAGCAGATTTTGAACCTTTCCCCCCATTTTATTTATTTTTAAATAGAAAACCTTGCCCAGCTGGACAGAGTTGGAAAGAAAAAAAAATTAAAAAATACTATTATGACAACACAGTCATTCATCCTATTACAACAGTCTTAAAATCAGCCATTCATATTGTAATGCTAAAAGAGGAGCATTAATCCGACGGAGTGCTACAACGTACAGTACCTGCCCATGTGCAACACAGGCAGGAGAAGGACAGCGATTCAGGCCTGTCAATGAGGAAATGTTCTGCCCTCAAACCTGTAACAAAAGGACCAGACAATGTGGGATTTCACATCACAGCTCAATAAGGTCAGCATTGCAGCCACACCTCTGTAGACTGGGACCAGCCACAATACTTTCTATATTAACATAAAATAAAGTAATTTATAAAAAGAGACGTGGGACTTGAGCTGGCCGACCTGCTCCCATTTCAACCCACTGGAATACAGGCCAGACTTGTTCCCACTTTACCCATCAGAAAGGCCTGGAATAGATCAAGCTTTTGTGTTCTCTCAATAATACAGTCAGTTTCATGTTTGTGCCTACAAAACACACACGCACACGCGCACGCACACAACATGATACCTAAAGCAGAACTCTTTGGTGATAATGAGTTAAAGAAAAGGAAAAAGAAAATATCATCCCACAACTGACATGGTTATACAATCTTTCCAATATACATATTTCAAGAGTCAGAGAGTAGAAAATGGAGCCTGCAAATTCAATAAATTAGACAGCAAAAGATGAATTGCAGATATAAAATCCAGCAGTTGGGTTCACAGAAATTAATAATAAAGAAAAATACAAAAACAGTGTTGTGTCATATTACCACTTAAAATGAAAACCACTGTAAATGAAAATATCTAATGAAATGGCCCTTAGTAATCATTGGGATAGCTGTGATTGGAGTTGTTCCATTGATGAAATGTTGACAATCAGTCTTTTGTAAACATTCACAATCAAAAGTTGAGTTCAGTTTGGAGCGCTGCTGAACACCAGTCTGTTTTCTGCACACAGGACAAATGGTATATTTAATGACCTCGACTGTGTACTTCGTTGAGGTACACATTAATAACCCCTGTCTGCACTTCTCCCAATGTCCTGACAGATAAAATGTAACAAGCTAGAGGAGCCTCTGGCCTCTGCTGTAATCAGGCTCACAAAAGAATTTTGGTCGATATTCATCCGATCATTAATCAAAACAACACAAACTTCCCAGACGGTCTCTAAGAATTGTTTATCATGGCGTTTCTGTAGACATATTTTCAAAATATATCCATGTGAAGTCTTTCATTTCAGTAAAAAATAAATTAGGTAGTGAAAACACCATGCAGTGAGCACAGACCGGGTTCAGTTTTCAGTTTATGACAGTCTGCAGCCTGGCTTTTCTCACGCTGTCCTAACTGAGCCGTTATTGCTGGCCAGTCTTCTGAAGCCATGGTCATTCTTCTCCAGCCAGAGCTCAGCCAGCTGCTGGGTGGAGCCGTGCGACGAGGCTTTGGAGCCCAGGCACATCTTATATTGCTTTGCCTCCAGGTTGGGGTCACATATGACGGGGTGATGAACATGCACTATCCCTGTGTCTGTGCTTCTGAACAACTTGATCCCTGACTGGACAAATTTATTAAAAAGGTCCACATCCTCCAATCCCCACCCCTGTATAGAGGTATCAAAGCCTCCAGCTCGAACCAAGTCTCCCTTGTAAACACAGACAATCCCAAAGCCGTAGTTTCTCCACAGACCTGTCTTGGACGTAAAGACGTAGTGGTTGTTACTAGGGACCTTCCCAGCGTACACCACCTTTGGGTCATACTGGCTGAAGATGATGGGGAAGTAGGTTTGCTCCCCCAGGGCTGTATTGGTCCGACAACGCTTGAGGAAGTCACTGGTGAAGAGCAGATCCACGTCACAGTAGAAGAGCAGTGAATCGTTAGAGAAGTGCAAGGAACCCACTTCCAAAGCCAGAGCCCTGGAGAAGGAGCCGGTGACAGGTTTTATCTCCATCTCGGCCCGGGGATACTTCATGTGATACTCCCGCATCAGCTCCACCTGCTTGACCCGCTCTGTGTTGTTGTCTGTGCTGAAAAGCAGGATCAGCAGCTTGACGTTCTGGTTGGGGATCAGACAGACTCGTTCAAAGTTGGCCATGAAGCGCACAAAGATGTCATAGCGTCCCGACAGAGGTACCAAGATGTTGACTTTCTTATCTTTTGGTTCCCTTTGGTCCTGGCCAGATGTGGCCAGCTTGAAAGGCACCAGCATCTTAAGGGAATTGGACAGAAATGAGAGAGAGTCTGAATCCTTGTTGATGTGGCTAGCCAGAGCTCTGGCATCCATCTCCCCCTCCTCTCTGAACTGTATCTGGCTAAAGGTCTGCTGCAGGTAGGCATGCCTCCTCACAGGGACTGTCATTGTCTTTCCTTTGTGCTTCTTGTACAGCAGCAGCAGATCCAGCACATACTCTGCCCCGTATAAAGGATTGACTCTCAGGTAGCCATACTGGATTTCTTTGAAGTCAATGACCCGTCCCCGTGTCTTGGCATTGGCGTTGATCATCTCCATCACTTGCATGATGATGTCATCCAGGGCTTGTCTCTGGGAGGAATCCATCCCGCGGCGGGGTGGCTGACCGTCTGACGATGAGAACAGGTACTTCCCTGTCAGGAACTCCCACTCCAGGACCTCCTCTCTCTGCCGTGGGTGGAAGCGCATAAATGAAGGCGGCATGCCAAGCTGGAGATCCTCTCGACTCGGCTCATTTGCTCCGTAGCGCCCCATCTGAACGATCTCCCGGTGGAGCTGAATGGTTCGGTGGCGCAGGTCTGCGATTTTCCGGATAAGCATATAGCTGTGTAGGCGATACTGGTAAGGAGGGTTCTTGTTTGGGTGGAGAGTGATGGCTCGATGGATCTTGCTATTGTGGAGATCTCGTATGTAGCCCTTCTTATTTGGTTCATAGTTCTCATAGAAGAGCTGCTGCATCTGTGGAGACAGGAGATGGACTGTATTAGTGCCACTGAGGCTATGTGCATTTGAACCACTGGATGTTATTACACATGCTCATTCAAATGGAATATGGCACTTTTTCCATGTCTGCCCCTAACAACACAGCTTACTGTGACATGACAAATAAATGTACAGGTATGACCAGCAATTTGTTCCCAGTTGCACGCAGACTCATGATGTTGCAAGGAAACACCTTACTGTAAATCTGTGAGCTACATAATCATTCCATGAAGAATTTCAACAGGATTTCGGCAGCCAACCCAAACAGTTTTGACCATACTTTAAGAGAGTTCAGAGCCGAGGCCAGAGCGGAGAGAATAAGATGGACTTGACGACAACTATGGTTGTTATCCGTCAATGCGACAAAATCCTCCAGTAAGGAAGACAGAATGAGGAATTTATCAAACTATAAGAATATAAACTTGCAGGAATGTGAAGTCTTCGACTACTATGCCTGCAGTCAACTCCCTGTCCCCTCTTCCTCAACAGACAGTATGTTTTACAAAGTCTTATGAACAATGGCGTTTTTAGGTGAAAAAAGGTGAAAAATCAGAAAAATAATAATAATAATTAATATATCACATTTCCCAATGAGATTAACACGTTAAACCCACGTTTGTATGCACTGTCAATTTGGGTAGCTATGTTTACCCAGTTTTACCACTGCTGCTTTAATGTTTGGGAATCCTCTCAGAAAGATGCTCGGGATCCTGAAAGCCGGTTCTTGACCTTGTACCATCTCCACCATATAATAACCCCCACAGGAAGCAAAAAAGCGTCTTCTGTGACAAGCTAGCAGTTAGCCATTTTAGCCAGCCTTTCCACTCTACTAGCAGAACATGTCTGATAGTTAGTCTTCACATCAGCAGCAGCAGAAGGAGAAATGATAACATAGGGCTGTTAGCCAGTATATTGTAAAAGGCTTGCATCCTCCTTTTTACATGTTAACAATGTGAAACACTCGCAGTTTGTTACTTCACTTCCAATTACGTATGTGATGCTGAATGTGACGTGAAGCTTGCCTATTACTTTTAGTTTTAAACTTGTGTTTGTTTGACCCATCTACCACCCCCACTTGGACATTTGGTGGTCTTATACCTTACTCCCTGCTTTCCTGCATCATAATTACTACGGCTACTAGGGGGCACCGCCACTAAAAATGTAAAGATGAGTCGTAATTGCTGACCCATGATAGTGCTTTTTGGGGGAGGACATTCCTGAGATAAAAGTCTGGCATTAATATGTCTTAGGGCTGTACAATTATGGAAAAACTCTAAAATTATTTTGGTCAATATTTAAATCACGATTATTTAACACAATTACTAGGTGAAAAAAATTATATTAATAATAAAATAATAGGAAAGATGTGGCCTTTATAGAACTTAAACAGTGAAACAGTTTTTTTTTCCTTTTTTGCATTCAGAACACAATAAATGTTATTCATTGCACAGCCACAATTTGTCTACATATGAAAAAAAATTATTTTTGATTCTAGGGATGATGATGGCTCTCTAAACACTGGTGGAAAATGTATTATATCAATATATTATTCATTTTCCATGTGTAAGATTGTTATTATCAAGATATATATATAGATAGATAGATAGATAGATAGATAGATAGATATATATATTGTATTGATATATATATTGTATTGATTGTATTGGTATCGGCTATTGGTTATCATTATTGGCCCTGAAATTCCAAATCTGTGCATCTCTGATCAAAAATCTGCATGCTGCAGGTTTGAAGACACTGAATGTAAACATCCAACCACCTGCCCCCTGGATCCTATCTGTTCTCACCTCCTCCAGTCCATTGCTCCTGACCTTCTTCCTCCTCATCTCATTAACATCTCCTTGTCAACTGGCTGTTTCCCCGATACCCTTAAAGAGGCAAGAGTGACCCCACTACTCAAAAAACCAACACTTGACTCCTCGGATGTAAATAACTATAGACGCGTCTCCCTTCTTCCATTTCTATCTAAAACTCTTGAGATAGGTAGAGAGTTGATTATGAATGGCACTCTCTCTTCCATCATCATCATCTTTCTGCTGCCTTCGACACAGTGAACCACCAGATCCTCATTTCGACACTCCAGAATCTGGGTGTCTCAGGCTCTGCGCTCTCTTTGCTGACATCTTACCTGGCAGACCGAACCTACCGGGTAACTTGGGAGAGGATCTAGCTCAGAACCTCGCCCACTCAAAACTGGGGTTCCCCAGGGATCAGTCCTGGGTCCCCTCCTCTTTTCTCTGTACTCTCTCTCTTGGGTCTGTCATTCAGTCGCACAGCTTTTCTTATCACAGCTACGCAGATGACACCCAACTATTTCTTTCCTTTCCTGAGTCTGAAACTCAAGTAGCGGTACGTATCTCGGCCTGTCTGACTGACATCTCTTCTTGGATGTTCGCACACCATCTGAAACTCAACCTTGACAAGTCTGAGCTCCTTTTCCTTCCAGGGAAGGGCTCTCCTACCCAAGACCTGACTATAACAATTGACAACTCTGTGGTAGTCCCCACCCAGACTGTTAAAAACCTGGGTGTGACACTTGACGACCAACTCTCCTTCACTGCTAACATTGCTGCAACCACCCGATCGTGTAGATACATGCTACATAACATCAGAAGGATACGTCCCCTTCTAACGCTGAAGGCGGCTCAGGTTCTGGTTCAGGCTCTAGTCATCTCATGTCTAGACTACTGCAACTCCCTCCTGATTGGCCTGCCTGCATGTGCCATCCGACCTCTGCAGCTCATTCAGAACGCAGCAGCTCGACTTGTATTCAACCTCCCCAAGTTCTCTCACACTACACCGCTCCTCCGCTCTCTTCATTGGTTACCAATTGCTGCCCGCATCCGCTTCAAGACACTAGTACTTACATACAGGGCCACGAACGGATCAGCCCCAGCTTACATCCAGGACATGGTCAAACCATATACCCCAACTCGCTCACAGCGAGGTAGAACTAATCACTCAACGAAATCCAGACTGTTCACTGTCCTGGCTCCCAAATGGTGGAACGAGCTCCCCATCGACATCAGGATGGCTGACAGCCTACACATCTTCCGCCGAAGGCTAAAAACCCATCTCTTCCGACTACACCTCGGATAAAAAAAAAACCTGCACTTTCATGTCTCTTTGTAGCTTTGCTTATTTAAAGCTAATGTATTTGCACTTACTACTTGTTGTCTCGAGTTTGTACCTTCACACACCCATGTCAGCCAAGAGGCCAACTGATTGGATAAAATGTTGTCTTTGTCAGACAGACACAAATGAACCCCTCCATCACCACCAACATGATGGCTATAAAATGATTGCCACCAACATTCCACTTTTTCACAAGATCAAGAAATTGCCAATTATCCTGGACCTGGAACGACTGGATGAAGGTGGTGGTATAGAAGCTACTTTGAGAAGGAACAAAGTGAAGTATCACTACAATTGTCGACTTCGGTTCAACAACACAAAGTTACTTTGTGCCCAGAAGCCAAGCAGGGAGGCATTGGCTACAATTTTTAACAGTCTTTATTATGACTTGGCAGGGCACAACCTCTCCATCTCAGGTTGGACACTAACCACAAGGCCTTTGAGCTGGTAAAAATGTGAATAGAACTTATGTTTGTTTGTTTTTTACAATCCTTCCTTTTAACTCCGTCCCAACAGAGTACACTATTAAAGCAACACCCACCTTGAAAAATGAATCTTGAATTTTTGTGATTGCCTTTTTCTAAAAGTGTGGAGTATTTTTGCTAACATGCATGTGTGCATCAATGTACATACTACCGAAATGACGGCCATCTTGGAAAAGGTCTCCATCTTGAATTTTTTATTAGCCATCCAATTTTTCCAAAAAGTGGCCATAACAGAGTATTTGTGGCATATGTTCTGTATCACTATTTGGAAACCGTGGCAATGAAGATAGGACAGCAATGGCAGCCATCTTAAAAAATGGTTTCCATCCTGAATTTTTACTGGCCACTTCCTCTCTGTGGACTGCACCTTGCCGTGGTGGAGAGGCTTGTGTACTCCAATGAACCTGTGAGCTATGAATTTTATATCCCTGGCAAGTTGAACTAAGCCAGTCAAAGGAGAGGAGGCCACCATTTCTGTCAAATAGTCACAATGTCTGCTTAGACATTGTGACTATTTGACAGAAATGGTGGCCATCTTGAAAATGGTCACCATCCTGAATTTTTGAGTGGCACATACCATTTTCCAAAAGAATGTTCCTTGAAGAGTATTTCTGCCTAATTTTATGCTTGCATCACCATTTGAACAATTGAAATAATTAATATTCGACAGGAACGGTGGCCATCTTGAAAAATGGCCGCCATATTGAATTTGAGTGGCCAACGCCTTTTTCCAAAATAGTGGCCCTTAGAGAGTATCTGTGCCAAATCTCATGCTTATATACCAAATTGAACAGTTTTATTACTAATCTGCTTCACTACTCAAGGAGAGAGTTGTTCAGTACCCATTGCACAGTCCACTGCTCACAACAAGCAATGCTGGATTCACAGGAAAAACAAAGATTCTGATGGAATGGCAGCACAGCAAAATGAAACACATAATGATATGTTGCTATGATGATGTTGTATTGTTAACAAAGAATGGAATAAAATACAGTAGATAACATGATTTTGTGTCTTTTTTATGTTATTTCTGTAGTAATGCTTCTTGTAATATCTCTGTAGGATTTCAAGCTATATAACTCCAATTATTAGCTTCTTGTGGTCCAGATCTTCCATGCTTTCCTGCTCCTGCTTTCCTGTCCTGCTCTCGTCAACTACCATGATATCTGGTTTGCTGTCTGCCTGAACCCATGTGAATGCAGCATTAGTGAATGAGTGTTTACTGCATACCTGCTGGAGTTTTACAAACCTACTGTTCCTCAAATTGCAGAAGTAAAAGTGTAAACATTGGGACAGCTGCTCAGGAGCCGCTGGCAAGATCTCAACCATGGTCAATAAGGCAGCGTTTGTGTCGTTGCCTTCCAATGAAGGGAGCATCAGAACGGCTGCAGCCTCTAGAAAGTCTTATTTGAGAGGTGGGCTCTGGAATGCAGCCACAAGCCTGATCCCCAGGGAAAGTCCATACAGGGAATAAGACAGAACAGGCCTGAGAGCTATGGAAAATGACACCTAAAGCTGAATACGATCACAGGAACTGCCTGAGTAACTCTTTGCTTTTCCATGGCTTTAGCCTGCATTCCTCTGCACCTAAGAGAGGATAGCCTGGAAGTCTTGAAGCTGTGCCTTTAGAGGTGATGGGTCAGCCTTTACATCTGAAACCAGGCCACTGAATGTGCAACAACTAACAGAAATGTACGTGTATTATTCTTTCAAACTGAAAACACTGCCTGGAGTTTTATCTAACAATGTTCATATAAGTGATGGCTTCCTTGCCCTGTCTCTAACTTTCAAGATGATTAATCAGCATCATTTAGTTAATGATTTGAGGTTTCTAATCAACCATAATAATGCTAATCAACCATACGTATTCATCACTGACAATTACTTTGTTGGTTTTTCATCTATGAATGCTTTAAAATTGTAAATTTGGCTGCTGAACTGCAGTGGTGATGTCAAAGAAGGCCTACTCATAAAAGTTCTGACTTCACAGATACTGAATCTCACGACAAACTACATAAAAAGTTGGCAGCCCTGGTTAAGGCGTACATTAATTATATTAATTCTGTGAGTAAGTTGATGGCAGCTCAAAAAACGTTTCCTTATTATCCTTTCAATATTTGTCAGCTTCATAGAGCTATAGTATTTGGATCAAGCAGCTCATGAAACGCCACACGTTATATCAATATGTCAGATGTATTTAATCAACATTGATTTATTCAAGTATCGGATTGGAATCAGTATTATTTACACCCAATATTAAAAGGATCGGGATCTGGGCCAAAAAAATTTGATCAGGACATTCCTGTACAGGCAGTTGAAAATAGGGAGAGACTGTTGGTCAGTTTATTACCTGGGTTGTACGAGGGTCCTGGTTGCACCACAGAAAATCTCCTCAAGCATTTAAGATTGGCATTTTTAGGTGTTTTGTGAATAAATATAATATTAAGGGTCCCATGACATGGTGCTCTTTGGAAGCTCTTATATAGGCCTTAGTGGTCCCCTAATACTGTATCTGAAGTCTCTTTCCCGAAATTCAGCCTTGGTGCAGAATTACAGCCACTAGAGCCAGTCCCACAATGAGCTTTCCTTAGTATGTGCCATTTCTGTGTCTGTAGCTATTGAGGAGGAGAGAGGGGGGCAAGGTGGAGGGTGGGGATTTGGCTTTGACCAACTGCCACTTTGCTCGTTTGAAAGCCATGATGTCTCTCTCTCATGGATAGGCCAAATTCTCTGGGCGGGCAAAGCAGAGAAAGGGGAGGTAACTTTGCTGTAGCGATACACTAATCTCACGATACAATACACGATATTCAGCTCACGATACGATATATATCACGATATTCAGCCAACGATACGATTCGATTCGATATATTTCGATACACTTACATCATTTTCTGAAAGATTTAAAGGGGACCGAGTGATTTTGGTGACATCTTGTGAGTGTTCCATTTACTTGGATTTAATTTAATTATTATTTATACCTAATACGCCTATTCTTGTTCGAAATTTTCACTTTCTTACTGAATTAATGCTACTATTTTTTAACATGTATTAGTGTGAGCAACTCCTAAAAAACATGGAAACTCCATAATAATAACTGGCTCTTTAACTAGAAAAAGATCTCAGACTAGGAGGCAGTTCACTGAGGAGTGATGGTTAAAGTCTGTGATTATGGAAACATTATTGTAGTATGCAGCATCCTGATTGGTGGAAAATGCTTGCAGAAAGAAAGGCTGTTGTCAGGTAAACATGTAACTTTCAAAGACGCTGAAGCGAAAAGTTGACGTGGAAAAGCCAAAAGCCCAGCTTTAATGATGAATGGACTGATAAGCAGGCTATGCACTCGTCATTTATGCCTCATTTGCAATGAAACGATGTTGTTGCAAAATAATACAACCATCATCATCATCATCACTGAACATAACGATCGCGTCATTCACGTGCATATTAAGTAGCTCCAGATTGTCCGCTCTAGCGGAGAGTTTGGTTTGTTCAGCCAGCAGTGAGGTTTACAAGAATTTGTTAAAATTTCCAGATTCCCGGCAACCTGAAGATAAACAGTTAGACTAAAAACCGACAGCTTTTGTTTTAGCTTGTTTATTAAAATTCGCTATTTGCAGAGTAGAGCTGTGTTTGCGTAAAACAGCGCGGTGGACCGAGCAGATTGAAATATCGCTTTCTACATGTTTATGCCGGTCTACACAGGTGAGTGCATTGATAAGTATTGACTTTCTAAAAGAGACCAGCGTGAGTTCATCTGCCCCAGCGGCCGTTGGTAACTCTGTATTGTTCCCAGTCAGGTGCTGCGTGTTTTAACCTTTAACACACACACATCTCGGCTCAGCGGTGTGTGTGTTTTAACGCACACACATCTCGGCTCATGCTGTTGGTGTGTTTTAACGCACACACATCTCGGCTCAGCTGTGTGTGTGGAGCTCGGGCATCGCTGTAGGCTACAGAATCCCGGCATGTGAATTTTTGTTCTAAATGCTTGAAATGATAAATAACAGAACGCATTTTTTCCTCTTTACATTTTGTGAATTCATGATTATTCTGGGGGCCAGACTAAAAGCTTTGGCGGCGGGCCGCCAGTTGACGTTGGCTGCTCTACAGCGACACTAGCGGCTGGCTGACCAAATCGCTCTTCCTGCAACGTGAACGGGGGTAAACACGGGGGATTTGAATGGGACTTATGTATCGATACTCGCGGCATAAAAATCGATACTTTCTTGGGGGAAAAAATATCGATTTATATCGCAGAATCGATAAAATTGCTCAGCCTTAATAAGGAGCAAGATTCCAGATCGGCCCATCCCAGCTTTCATTTTCTCAAAGGCGGAGCAGGATACCCAGGGCTCGGTTTACACCTATCGCCATTTCTAGCCGCTGGGGGACCATAGGCAGGCGAACGCATATTAATGTTAAAAAACCTCATAAAGGGAAATTTTCATGCCATGGGACCCTTAATACAAATATGCTGCTAATGCAGACATGAGACAGAAATGTTAAATTGCCATCACAGTAACATAAAGGGGTGCATGTCTGAAAGGGTAATTCTTACATTTCTGTTAATAATAAGTTTCCCATTACTTCCCCGTGCCTTTGTTTGCATTTGTTTTATGGGGACAGTATTTTTCCAGGCTATTTCAGTTTTAAGCCCAGACTGTATCCAGCAGGGTAACACCAATGATCATCAGCTGACAGCCCATTGGTCAGGATGTTTATGGCTCTCTCCTGTGGCTTCACCATCATTAGCATCCTTCCTAATTACATGACCTCCACTTTTGTGGTCACTGATGCAACTTATGACTCCTTAGTGCGATTTCTTCACAGTCATTAAACTCACACCATCCCTGCCCAAACTAGAATGGTTCTCTAACAAAGGTAATTGGGTTATTGCTGGGAGCTGAAGCCTTGTTTGCTTCATTTCAAACACATCTGTTAGATAGCTCTGGGAACTGATGATAAGTGGAATGACTGCACTAAGACCTTTACCCCAATACTAAACTCATTTTAAATAAGCACTGTTAACAAATTATATCAGACCCAACCAGGAAAGGTTTGTGCTCTACATTGAATGCTTAGACACTGGGGCTGGCATTATTTGAACTGTAACCTGGTAAATTAAAACTCTATAAGTGCAATGGCTTGTAGTTTGCCTGAGGAGAGGGTGTTCTTTAAATTCACTATAAACTTGACATATGGATTGCCTTATTGACTTATGAGTAAACTAAGCTAACAAATAAAAATAGAGTAGGAGTGAGCAAAGCCGTGCTGACCTGATAATCATGACACCGAAGAAACCGAGTAGCAGTGTGTGAAAGTACTTTGGGTTTGGGCAGCGGAGGCACCAGAAACAAGTGGAGCAACGTCCACTGTACAGCCTCGTCTGACTGCCTACTTTTTACCACACTCATCCTCAGAACCCTTGCCAGAAGCTTGTAAAAAGGCCATAACCAAAAGATAGAGACAAGACATGCAGCTGTAGAAGAAAATTAATTACCTAACAGTTTTAGTCTCATTTTATCCTCATATCTTCTAGGCCTGCACGATAAATCGTTGTAAAATCACGATCACGATTCATCCCATTCGCGATTTAATTTTTAAATGACTGATTTTATTTTTTTCCAATTAATTTATTGAAAGCATTTGACATTAACATGTTTTAATTATGTTAAGACATGTTCAAGGAGTTAAAATAGAGCCTGTATCAGGGCCATATTTAGTTCAAAGTGTTATACTGTATGTCACTATTTTTGGTAGTCTACTGTACTTAAATGGGCAGTATGTACTTTATTTTCTTTATTCATGAAGCCTCTATGTTTACAGGCTTGTGGGGATGCGCAATGTGCTATAGGTGCCAAAAAAAAATCTATGTTTGGTACTACCCGTGTTCGAATCCCACTGCAATACATCAACCAATATGTCCCTGAGCAAGACACTTAACCCCTAGTTGCTCCAGAGGCGTGCAACCTCTGACATATATAGCAATTGTAAGTCGCTTTGGATAAAAGCGTCAGCTAAATGACATTACACTTCGTGAGAAAAAAATTGTGGCAGAGAATCGGGATATCAATTCTAAACTAAAAAATCATGATTCATATTTTTCCCCGAATCGTGCAGGCCTAATATCCTCTTTCCTGTTTACTTATTAAGTTCCTATTACCTGATCAACAACTTTTAGGGTGTTTTCACACATACCTTATTTGGTCCGGACTTTTGGACTTTTTAGTTTGATCCAAACCAAAATTCCAGGTGTGAAACCTCCCGCGGACCACGGTCCGGATCAAAAGACAAAATTTTGGTCCGATAAAAAGAGGTGGTCTCAGTCCGGACCAAACTGATGGTCCGGTTCGTTTATAGTGTGAAAGCATTTTTTGGATGGTTCGGACTTTCGGACTAAATACAAGAAGCTCTGGCAGGCTCTCCCTTTGTTACAAGACCAGGAAAGCTCCTTTAAGGAATAGCTAGGTGCTTAGTGAGAAAGAGAGAGTGACGGTGAATGCGAATGAGCAGACAGCTATCAGAGCAGAGAATACATCAGCAGTTTATTTGTTGTGTATAAGTATAAGTGGTAGTAAATGTACAGTGTAGGTTTCCATTTGTCTCTGAATAAATGCCCCAGAAAGAAAGTTCCCGTGTCTTGCTTCTCAACATCACAACAAAACAAAAAGAGCCACGGCAGTAGGGGAGAGCAGCAGTCAGTTGAAAAAACTCTGACACAGAGAGAGGATACGAGAGGACGGGGAAGCCCGTCAACAAACCAATCAATTATAAGTATCTGGAGACGCAGGTCACGTATTTGATGACGGCAGGACGTAGTTTTGTCACGTATAGATATTTAGTGCACTTGAATAACTGCAGTGTGAAACCAAAACTTACTGGATCAAATGTATACAATGTAACAAAAACATGAACCTTGGTCCGGACTTTCATGGGTGAAAACGCCCTTAGTGTCTCCTAATTTAATTAAGTATGTCTGCCTTTGCTTTAGTTTTGTGTTAAAACAAAGCATTTGCTTGATCATGATGAGACCTTTTGTTTAGAGCTTAGGTTGGCTCCAACAGAAACTCACACCTTTACTAATCAAAGCACTTTTGATTAGTTGAAGCAGACAGTGCTGAGTCTATGCAAATCTACTCAGACAGACTTGTGTGTTGATGTTGTCATCTCAGCTTTTGTTTATTCTGTTGTTTCTGTAACCTTGTATAAAACCCTGGCTAGAAAGTCATTCTGGTCAGAGAGAATCCTACAGCTACTTTCTCCACTGCGCAGCGAATAAAACTCATCTGAACCAACCACTGAATTGGACCTGAGAGAACATTTTCTTCTACACGGCCCATTGGCAATGTTTTGGGAGAAGGTTTTCAGGATACTGACCGATCTAAAGCCCAGTGTTTCCTCTATGTTGATTTTGTAGTGGCGGCCCACCATGGCAAAATTTGGGGAGGTTGTTGTTGTCGGACAGACCTGCCCCCACTGCTAAAAAAAAATCCTAAAGGAAACACTGAAAGCCACCATATAAAATGTCACGTCACACCACAATTCCTTTTGAAAAAGTGACAGCCCTACTGTTGCATCGTACCTCTCCACTACTCTATAACATAAGCCATACTGTTAACTGAGTCAACACAAACAAAAATCAAAGTAGAGCAAGAGAAACACTATTATCAAACCAACAACACGGTTAATGACAGAGGATAAAGTTATCTGAAAGTAAAGAGAGATGCCAAACCAATGAAGCCAGCTCAAATCCATGAGAAGGCTCTGTGCTGGGATGACGTTAGTGAAATTAAACCATTATCCTGCAGGGGTTCAGACTCTAAATAAACACAATGCTACATGCCATGCGACGGAAATACCAGTAATCAGGGTTATCTCAGTTTTGGCTTGGAAACTAATTTAAAGTTTGCGTTATTTGGGTTTTGAAAGATGTAGGGATTTACCAGGCAGTGGGGCTCATGAGAAGATGCTTTTGAGTTGCTTCATGGTAAATATAGAGATTCTGGAGCTTGACACATATTAAGGACTAAAGGTCAGGCTATCTCAGCCTCTGCTGCTTTGATTGCGACCATTTTTATTAATTGGCCTCATTAGTCCCCTACCTTTATGGAAATGCAGCACTAAATTAGTGGAGTACTTTATGGTAAAAAATGTACTGAATCTCTGGGCATTCCAAGTGTGTTTCTTCGTTTGCCTGTGTTTATTCTGCACGACAATAGGCAGTGCCTGCCTCTGAGCGGGCCATGCAAATCTAATTGGAAACGGCATTATGCTCCTGTAATTGGCTCTTTTGTAAGCGAGGGTGGTCTGTCCAAACTAATTTCTCAACTCAGGGTAAACATTCTCTCACCTAAGACAGCTCCACAATAGGTCTGGTATTGATATGTGTGATGGGAGGTGGTTGTACCATCAACAGTCACAATTGTGACACCAGATGACTTCATCAACATGTAAGCTGTGGACTGCTGGTGAGTAAGACAGTCCACAGAGAGATCTACACTGGGCTGACCGTGTTTAATCACATCAGAGGTAGTCTGATTCAAATCTGAGTGCCCCCCCAACAATTGCGGAGCGGTTGGACAGTTTTAGGTTTTTACGCACAACAATACCATAATCTTTAAAATGGGAGGATAACATAACCAACATTACCAAAAAAGCCCACCAGAGGCTTTTTTTCCTTCGCCAGGTGAGGAAATTTGGGGTAGCCTGTGAGGGAATGTTGCAGTTCTACTGAGCCGCCATCGAGAGTGTCCTCACTTTTTCTGTTACTGTCTGGTATGGCAACTCTACTGTCCAGGGGCCCGTTTCAGGAAGGAGGTTTAACAAACTCTGAGTCCAACCCTGATGTCTGAGTTGATTTACCCTGAGATGGGAAACTCTTGAGTTTTTGGTTTCAGAACAGCTGATATGAGTTGGTTCAATCAACTCAGAGTAGGTTCACACGTGCACCACCACAATAAAAAGGCAGCATGAATGGAGCCATGATACTACAATTCACCATGGTAACAACCACAAACGGGTCGGCGGAAATACTCATGCGCACATACAGCGAGTTAAAAAAACAACACAGCGGCTGCTGCAAAAGAGAGAGAATTTGTGTGGGAGAAAATTGCTGCTAGAGTAATGCGTAGGCTAGCGTATCATATTTAATCATAAGTATAGCCTAATATACTGGTGAAATGGTATTGAACCAATAATCTATTTCATTTAAGTGCAATACTGCGAGCGAAAAAGTACTACACCTTCTAATGCCACTGAGGCTGCAGCACCATCATTAACAGAATTATAATTCATAATCTTTTATTTCAAAGGGTTTATATCATTCACCTGCAATACTGTGGAACTCCTTTTTAATGTCTCTTACTGGTTTGTGGAAAGGGAACACGTTTAAAAAATGTTTCAAAGCGAGTCACACTCTTCTGACGGCGACTTTATGCTCCGCATCACCAATGTTGTAAAGAAAACTGCCGTTAGCAAAAATGGGATGTACGAGCATAAGATGGGTGACGTTAGTGATATCCTGAGGGATAAGGTTATGTAACCTAGGCTGCATAACAGACTGGGAAGAAAAATGATACCACTCAGACAGGGCTCCAGACTAACTTTTTGCTTTGGTCGCACTGGTGCGCCTGACTTTTTTTATTTAGGTGCACCAGCACAAAATTTAGGTGCACCCAAATTTTTATCACGCTCCATGTACATTCATATATATATTATGTCAATTATTTTAAACAATAATAATTTTTTTTTTTGAAGCACAATTATACTGTACTCAGTCTTATTGCGGGTCCCCCTTTGCGGTCCCCCTTTGCTGCCCCTCAGATGGCCAACACCTGTAATTTGGCCTTCTTCCCCTTTGGCTTTGGCTAAACCAGCTTGCCACACCCCCTGGCATCAAAATTCTCCAAACTGGGCCCCTCCACACTGATTCTTATCAGATTTTCCACTAGTCCAGGACTAAAAATCATATCTCTGTATTTTTCGACTGAATGGCGATACACAATATATATCTCTATCTCTAATATATATTTTTCACAAAGTGGGCTAAATGTTCAGTTTTAAGTCAAAGCCACTTTTCACAAGCTCTTTTATTAAAACAGATGTGACTAAAATAAAATGCAAAGACAGGGTTTCCTTCCCAATTTGAAAATTTACAGCTGCAACACATAAAAAAATATCTCTGAGAAAGCTCCTTCACTTGTTTTCAACAACAATAAGGAATAGCCCAGTAGCTCATATAGGGAGAGGGGGAGTATGGACTGAAGCGTATGCTACTCACAGAGTGACGGCTGACTCATTATGAATGGGTCCAGCACGGGTCGAATGCACTTTGGCGGGTCAGCGGCGTTACACACGTCTTGTGTATGAAATGTCTGTATTGTCCCTGGCTGCGCTGCATTTTTATTAACTATGATATTCTGGCCATGGGTCACATCTCTCGCCCAGGTCCAGCAGGCTCCGTCACATGCTATTACTCAACGAACTGAAGTTTGTTCCATTCAATAACTTCTTCTGTGTTTTTCGCCGTGGTGGCCACAATAACAGAGTTACCAGCGGAAACACTGGTACCAATACAGGTTTCCCTCTCATACTTAATATACAGCTGTGTTAATAACAATTACAACTGTAGACAAATGTAAGCAGTTTGGACTGGTGGCGCTGTGTCTCTCCATGTTGCAGTGGAGCCGTGTGTGAGTGAATGGGGGGGTAGGGCTGCGCGGAGGAGAGATCCAAACACAGGCACGGCTTTACCATATCGATATAAACGACATTGCTTCGTTCGTGGAGAGGCAGCGGATGCGAGGACGTTAGGTGCACCGGTGCGACCTAGGAAAAATCTTAGTCGCACACCCTTACAAATTTTGGTCGCATATGCGACCAAATTGGTCGCACTCTAGAGCCCTGGGCTCAAATAGGAAGTTATCTGAAAATTAAAATGTCGGGGTTTCAATATCATCTCCCGAAAAAAGGAAATGCCATGTTTTTAGAAAAAAAAAAGTTTTATAGTCTGCCTAACATAATAAAATAAACCAACACAATTTTTTCTATTCATGTGGATAACAAACTGCGCTAAAATGCGCCTGATACAGACTGAATGAATGAATAAGGAAATGAAAGAGCACTGTGTCAGAGGGAGGAGACTGAGAGAAACTCAAGGTTTATTGAAGAAAAAACCTGCTCCCGACCAGGTTAGGTTCACAGGCTCAGTTACCATAGTAACTGACCCTGAGGTTAAGTTACCCCTCTTTCTGAAACAGAAAACCCAGAGTTTCCCTCATCTCAGGGTTAACAAACTTTGCTTTCTGAAACGGGCCCCTGCTGAGGTTGCAGCTGGACAGGATAGTCAATATCAAAAATCATTGGCTGCAAACTCTCCCCCATTTGTGAGATCTACGAGGCCCGTATCCACCGGAAAGGCCTAAAGATCCTACAAGATGAGACTCACCCTGCCAACTCCCTTTTCACCATCCTCCCATCAGGGAGAAGGTTGAGAGCTATTAAGACAAAAACCTCCCGCTTTCTCAACAGCACATACTGCAGAGCCATTAAATCTTTAACAACTCTCCATCACTGAACCAGTGCCTCATGAAAAAAGGTTCCCCTAACGAGCCTGTATCATTTGCACATCTCTTTACACTGGTTTTATAATACTTTTCTATATATTTTTATAGAAAATACTAGTTTTATTTATCCATTTATTGTAAAGTTTGTGGATTTGTGCTCTGCACCATGTCACTTTAACCTGACATCTGTCACTCTAGCCTCCTGGACAAGGTATGAGATGAGCGGTGTGCCCTCTTTTTTTATCTGCCTGTGTCAAGTGTGATCCCGTGTGGGATACTGTATGTGTATATATTTGCTCTATGTTTTGTTGTGTCTTTGTTGATGTCCTGTTATGAGCACACTGAAGCAAATCCCTAGCAACTTGCATAGAGTTGTATGGCAATAATTGAATCTTGCTAAAAACATACAGATATTTAATACAAATGTTTAGTCCAACACATACAAGAACTACAAACAAAACAGAGTTAAAAATGGTGGTCTAAAACAGTGTGGCTCCAGCACAAACCTATGCCCCCTTTTTACTGATTAAAAAAAGAGTCTGTCTGCAGTATGTAATAAAATCTTTCTAAGCAAATTAAGGTTTTCTTTGGATTTGTTGATGTCATTAACAGCTCCCATATCATTGCTCTAAACTTATATATAACATAAATAATTGTCATTCATTTAGCACTGGAATACAAAGAACACTGGTTAAAAAATGCAATTTTCTGTTAAAACAGAGAGCTTCCAGGTCCAACATTATTTATTAAATAAAAAAAAACTATGCTGACAGATGTTTATCTTTTCCAAATCGTTTTTCAGGAACATTGCAGCAGTGTGAGTAAGCAGGCTGTGTTGTTCTTATGGAGAAATATCCACAGGCATATGCCGCAAGCACTGACATGGTTCTGTCAGTTCACTGCAGCACAACCAAACGGAATGCACAGTTGTGAAATTCTGGGCTTATACCGATACAGATGTGTTTTTACCCTTTTGTGACAGGGAAAGAAAGAAATCATCATAAAAAAATAACTGAACTGTTTTAAAGTCATACATCCCTTCATTACACTATCTTTGAATGAACAAATTGAATAATACAAATTTATTAAGCAACCTTTAATATATCCTTCTTTCAGATTAAACATAACACATTTAGCCTGCTATACGACTAACGTTAACTACTCAATGCCAATAATCTTTCAGTAAGCTACATTAATGTGTGTTGCCACGACCTTTCTCAACGCTGTGGCTATCACACACTGAGTCTGGTGGTAGTTTATGTCAATCTTTTTCCGACACGGAATAATACGCCTTTTTTCATTTAATGTAAACAAACTACGCACTGACCTCTTACGTCATCCATGCAGCACCATGTCCAGTCAGTGACTTCTTCTACGAATCAGCAGTTACAGTAGCAGCATAACACTAGCCAACTGTCCGACCACAAAAAAACAACACATAAACATTGGCCACTGTCATCGGTGAAAGCCATCTTATTTACCGATAGCAGTCATTGAGGCGTAATCATTGTATAATTATACTGTTAAGTAAGACAAGTTCCAAAAGGGAATCCTCATTTATCATTAAATGTCAATGTTTGGCAATTGAATGTACCATTGATTTCCTCTTCTTCGCAGTCATGTTCAAGTTAGGTGATTGCTAGTCCTGATGATTCAACAAATGAAGCTGTAGCATAGTCAGGAAGACTACTCTTGCATACTTAAGCTGTAGTCTATTTCTCATACATCCTGCCATTCACTTCTCTCACGCATACTCATTTACTATTTCCTTGCGGTCATTGTTTGGGGCTGTCAATCGTGAAATCAGCTGTTTTCATCAGCTGGTCAAATCTATCCAATAGCACAGCGACACACCTACATGGTTAGCCTATCATCCTGCTGCTGTCTCTGTTTGAATAATGATTCTCTCCCAGTACGTTGACGCTGCTGCTACAGGCGCCCCTCCACCTCCCCATCACCACCCAGTCTTTGCCAAGTCATCACCAGCTTCGTCTTCATCTCATCTGCTTCATCAGAATTATCAGCCACCACCACCACCAGTGCCTGGACTACATGGGGGATTTATCTTGCTGCTGCTTAGGGCAGAATCCCCCTGGATTACAAATCTCACTAAAGAGTCGTGCCAAAGACTTTCTGTTGAGACCTAATCATCACATATCATCTGCAATAAATAATAATAAACATTTACTTTCTTCATTCACTTGTGTCTCCTGATTAAAATTGGCAGAAATCCCCAATTTACAGACCAGCTGGAGAAATCTGACTGAGTAACCTATCCTCCTCCAGCAACTTTACGCCACTGTTTCCATGACAGCAAACCTGAGCCCGTATTTATAGAACTGAAAACAGTTATAATGAAGGATCATTACTTCCAAAGGATCAAACTGCCAGAGTGAAAGTCTGAAAGGACTTTTGTCTGTGATATATCATCACATTCAGTCTTGATCATAAATCCCACTGTGAAGACTCTTCCGTTCAGGCTTTATTCACAACACAATAAGAAGACGATCACCGTGATAAGTGCCATTATCTGAATATGAGCTTGTATTACTCCAGCCAGTTGAGAGCACTAATAAAGAAGGAATGTGAACAGGCCACTGAGGATTGGACAGGACTGGGTGACAGGGAGCAGAAAAGGCCCTTTGTTCCCTCCAGCCGGTCCCTCTATCCAGATGTCTTCTTTAGCTCAGGCTCCAAGGAAAGATGGGAGATAAGCCCTGTTACGACATAACTTCTACAACGTAATTCTGTTTATGGAGCTCATTGCATTAAACATATTACATTTGAAGAACTAAACGGCAACATGTCTTTTCACTACTTTTTCATACCTTCAATTAGTCCAGAATGACAGAGAGACGTGAGCCAACATGTCACAAATGACAACAAAAGCTTAAACAGCCACAGCAACAGAAATCCCTCTAAGTTGTCTTAAGACATCTTATCTTGATCCCCATGACAGTGTAGCACAAACACCCTCCCACCTGGGGGACTCATCAGAGGTTAGCCTCTGGTGGACATGGCCCCAGCCTGAAGTCCTTTTCTCCCAGTCTTTACAGTACCATTGCAGCCTTTCTGTAAATTCCCCTGTGCCAAAATGGAACCTCATAGGTGGACTGACAGGATATCAGGCCTCAGAAACAGCTGATATTATATCCAAACAAGTTCCAGATAATGATGGAGCAACAGGTCTCCTTATAAATAGTGTTTCATACATTGATTTATTTGTGGCAGCTTGTGCGTAAGTTTTTTCTCTCTGCCGTTGTTTTTCACATAGAGCCCAGCTTTAGCTAAGATTGCGGACACATTCCAGTGGATCTCTTTAGTTAAGTTAACCGGTTTCATGGGAAAAAACCACGGGAGAGAGAAACACTTGCTGTTTGGGATACATGTAAATCATGCTCTCCTTGCCCCTTACCTTCAAACCCCTCCCCTCCATGCCAAAACAGTGACAACAGTTGAAAAAACAGTCACATGAAGAAGAAAATCAGAAGATTAACATTGAAAAACACATCAGAATGCAAACATCTCAAAATAAAATAGTCTTTAATGCCTGGGTGTTAATTTTTAGAGGATTTTGTTCCTTCTTTCAGTGCCAATGTATTCCACGCCTTTCATGTGAACCCGAAACACCATGAATGTCTTAAAGTGTGTGCCATTATCCCCATATTCAAACAATTGGACAACACTTTACCAAACATGTGGCAGTACCTCAATGATGTCTCCCCTAAACACAGGATTGTATATACAGTATGTAAATAGCTAAATTAACCAATAATATCTGCTGAGCAATATATCTGTTAAGCTCTATACAGAACATAGTAGTAGATATGTAAAGCTGCTTGGTATTCACCACATCACTCTGTAACCAAGAGAGAGGAAACTCTACCACAATGACCCTACACAAGGAAAAAGCAGAACTAGACACTTGCTTAACTTCCGTCGAGATAAGGCTGCACTTTAACTCAACAGACTGATGCTCAGCTAACTGATAGTTCACCAGCAACAACAGGTGGCTGCACACTACTCTTGGCATTACGATGGACGAAACAAAATTAAGATCCAAGTTGTAATAAACTTGAACTATCCTCCTTAACGTTGAGATGTTTTTAATACCCAGAATCAAATGCACAGTTGCATGATGGAAAATTCTGATGATTAATCAATCAGATGACAGAATGAGTAGTTTAGAGAATGACTCCTGCTAGGTGATTGTGGTATACAGGTGAAGGTTAACTTGGATATATTAGAAAGCTTGCTATTGCGCAGCAAGAGAAGTTATGCCCAGACGGAGTACAGTTCTGCTTTCCCTCCATGAAGCTTTAAAAGAGAAGTATTGCTTCTACTGAAATGGATTTCATATATGCATCACATACTGTAGAATCACTGTAATATATCTGAAATGATGGGAAATGTAATATGATTACATGCAATGCAATACAATGCATGTTAAAGGGTAACTTCGTTTTTGTCTTCGAAATTGGTCCAGTATTAAGCAATTTCCAATTTAACCAACAAGCTGCAATATAAGTTATTGGGCAACTCCGCACCTTGAATTTACATCCACTAAACGTGCCGTTTTTGCCACTGACAGGCTCAGATTATTGTTATTAGTGTCTGACAACATTATGGAAAGGATTTGTATAGAGGTTGACCTTTTTGTTGAAGAATAAGATCCTGTTTGTTTAACATGAAACTGAAAAACATAGTAATTTTATCATCGTAAAATACACGTCATTCAAAGTCAACAGAAACAAAATAATACTATCAAAAGCTGTCTTGGTTCACCTTCCCACTGCTTCAACAATCACCACTATGGTTTGGTTGAAATAAACCCTTAATTCACCCAGTTACAGTTTAGTTTCTGGTTCTTTAACAAAAAGGTCTATCTCTGTAGGGATCATTTCCATAAAGTTGTCAGGCACTTAGAATAATAATCTGAGCCTGTCATTGGCAAAACAGACAATGCACATTTGCCCTATGATTACATTTCAGTCCGGTTTTTGGCTGCCGCTCAGCGTTCTCACTCAATACTGGACCAATTTCAAAGATTTTGTTCATATTAGTCATAGCATAGTCATAGAAAAGTGCCAGTACCAGTTCAGTCCTTACTCTAACCATACCCCACAGAAGTGGCTAAAAAACTGTAGTTTTAGCCACTTCTTGGACTTGGATGTGTGATATGAATGAGTCCTTCCTGTCACCTCAGGCTCACAATCACTTGTCATTCTAAGAAGACAGCTGCTCCGTTACTATCTGTCTGCACACGGGCAGAGCATGGGCGGATCAACAGCATGAATGGCTTTCTAACATCAAGGCAAAAGCCTATATTAAAACATTCCATAAAAGCGAAAGGAAAAACTACCCAATATTGGTTAATTTTTTATTGTTGAAGGTAATTATAGCTGTGCGGTGGGCAGCAGCATACTTGTGGAGTCCTGGTGGTCCACGGAGCTAGCATTTAGTGAGTGCCGCCCAAGGAAGCTGGAGGAACAACAGGAACTGGGACATGGGTGTAGGAAAGCTCAGAGACAAGTGTTTATACACACACACACACACACACACACACACACACACACACACACACACACACACACACACACACACACACACACACACACACACACACACACACACACACACACACACACACACACACACACACACACACACACACACACACACACACACACACACACACACACACAAGCCTATAATCTGCACCTCAGTCCATGCCCTAAACAATCCCTCCATTCCAAAAGCGAATCTCCCTTTGAAGTCCAATTTCTTACTCCTCCATGTTTAGAGCTCTTATCACTGTGTGTTAACGAGATGAGGAAGTGCATGAAACAGCACCTGCTAAATAAACAGAGACTCTGTGTGGCAGGCAGCTTCATCCTGTCATAAACTCTCAAATCCTCTGGAGGATGAAGGAAGATCATGGTCATTATAGGCCTACCTATAGTTGTTGGTGAGGGGCTTGTGATGCTGTTTGAGTTGAGTGTCATAATTTAATTGTGATCTTATTAAAAGGGAGTTTACAATTACTTTACAGATAAAGGCAATATAAAGATACAGACACATTCATAACACATAACTGTAGCCAGCAGTGTAAACAGGATACATCCACGTACAATCCTTTCCCATGTTCCAAATGCAGATTATATTTCCACACAAAGCACATTTACAGTGGTGTTTCCAAGTTGTGGTATATATTGCTCATGTGTTATGGATGCCAATCCAGAAAAGAAGAAAAATAAATATATTTTCCTAAAATGTTAGTTTTCTAAACTACTATTCAGTGCAAACACACCACATAAATCTTTGCTCAGCACCAAGAGTGGCCATAAATGAATTGCATATTATTAACAGAGAATCTTGCAGATTAAATCTATATATCAATCCATTTTTAAAAAAATCCCAGGAACCAAGACCTCCTGCTGTAAACACAGGTTCCTACAATATGAATTCCCCTTTGTCACATTTGATGTGCTACTACTACATCAACACTGCGGATGATGTGCTAACACATGTAGCCCATTCACAACAGGTTCGGCTGAGGATAAGTGTTTCCCTTACACATGCCCTGAGGTCCAAACATCACCACGCTTCTCCTGAGTCCGATCTGGGGTGGCTACAGAACAGTGGTACTGGTGGGTAGGAGGAGACGGCTGGTTAAACTGCAGAGCACCGAGGTGGAACAGGCTCTCCAGTTCCAGGAGTGATTGTGGAATTCAGCTCTGGAGCTGAAACATGCATACAGGGTTCAGTCCCTCCCCCCAACCCTGTGGCCTGCCCAGGGGGGGGATGACGGGAGTGGGGTACTAATTACAACCCTGTACCTGTTTGATCCACCTGACAGCATGGCCGTCCGACCCCAGGTGAACGGAGCAACAGCTGTACGCTGATGGTTATGGTTCATGGTCCAGATGTCACCACTGACACATGCAACAGGCCTGGGAAAGCTCCCAGCAGCCATGTGACAACCACCAGCTGTTGACAGTGAAGGGAAACATTCAAGCTTACATCTAAATCTGGAGAGGAGCTTTGATTGAAATGACGAGAGGTTTTGTTATTTTATTGAAAAACTGTTTTATGTCATGGCATTTCCTTTAGTGGCCAGAGGTTTGATACAGGTAAAAAACAGAGCATCAGCTGGCAGTGGGGATCGCATCATAATGTACATTGATCATACTGAGGGGTAGAAGACACTTTCATCCCAATCAGTGTAAATCATATTCTTATATCGTCTGAGCCTTACTTAGTAGTGGAAGCTCCTAGACAGAGCTTATTTTATTGACCCCAAAACTGACTACAACCCAGATCTGACCTTTTATCAGAAACAATTTTAAAACATTTAACATTTAAAAAAAAACCATTTAATTTCCCCTCAAACTGAGGTGAGAAACACAGCTTGATCCAACTAAAGCTGATCAAGCCAGATCCACTTTGGTTCATGCAGAAATGTTAAATCTTGGCCTGTGAACTCAAAGAACAATAAGCACTCTCTGTAATAACTCGCTAACTGGCACCCAACACGTGCCATTAGGACTCAAGTGTGCCATTAGGACTCACGTGCCATTAGGACTTAAGTGTGTTCAAATGAGCTGGCCTGCGGTGGATGTCACTGCAATTATAGCAAGTGAATGAACATAACATTTCCGGAATACCAATATTCGCTCTTCGCAGCAAACTCTAACCGGCGTATTTTAAGGTCAGTGTTCACCTTTGACCGGGTGGATGGGCTTGATCAGCCAATAGAAACACTGCTGCACATATTTTCTTAGTACATTATCAAAGTACTACACTACAAACTAGCATCGTTCTCATAGACTCTTTATAGTTATCTATTTATAGTTTGTGATCAATGGATCAATATTTATTACCTGCATCGAAACATAACACAATTTTCTTCGGGTAAGGTCAGGTAATACTCAATCAGAACAAGACGTGTTGTCCGACCACGTTGGAAATCAAAAGTGTTTATAGTAGTATGTAGGCTGATCAGCCACTCAAAATTCCGAAGCTATTCAACCATTCAGCTAGTCATTCTGATGTATAATAGTGCCCTTTATTTAGAGAGTGTGGCCAACTCAAATCATGGGCACCATATTGGATACCAACGTCAGATGACTCTACAGTGTAACACTATGGGGCGAATATGCTATCTAAAATAAATTGCTTATTTTCACCATAAACAGGCATATACATTTTATTATCGTTTGTCAATATGTAAAAGGCCCTTACGGAAATATTCCAGTGTATATTTACTATATATTGTAAATGGGCCTCAAAAAAATGTCCATTGTAGTGAGTGACCACGTCGCCTTATAAGTCTCTGGGCAGTGTTTACCTTTCTAATACAGGCTAACTATAGCTATCTTTGTGTGTAACGTAACAAAAACCCACCCATCTCTGAGAAGCAAAGCTCAATATTTAATTCAATAAAATTATGGTACAAAAGGAGCACTAACGCTACAGGTCTTATGTTGACAACGTGGACGCAGATATAGGAAACTCCGAAGGCAGTCGTAATATTTGTTGCTAGGCTAATGCTGTTGCGCTAACATTAGCAAACATCGGCGTAGCGTTAGCTAGCTGTCTAAACTTGTGAAAAGCCGAACATCCCCGTCCAAGCTGTGTTTCACTTTCCCTCCAATATTATTATGAACATAATAAAGACAGCTGGACTCGATCGAGACCAAAAGCCATATGACTATGGCAAGATCACAAGCATTTAGGTACATGGAGTGCTAGCGAAAAAGCTAACGCTAGCATAAGGCATCGCTAACTTCAAACTTCATTCATTTCTTTAGCAGTGTTAGAAATTTTTTGACAGCATGGTACACATTAACGATGGTTATATCATATTGAAGGGAGAAATTGACATTTATCTCACACAATAATGAACAGCTCCCATACTTTTTGCCTTTTTGGTTCACAGGGGGACTTGTGAAATCTTTTGCTGCTTTCCTGTCTTTCATTGCAGTCAAATGCACAACAGTTAAACATTTTTTCAGTGATTTATGCCATTTTTTAAATAATTTATTAAATTTTTCCACTATTCCCTGCACTATTTCAATGGGAATCAGATGAATGTTGGTATCAAAAATGGAGTCCATGAAACACGTGACCACCTCGGAACCAATCGGGACCAAAACGGGATAGCTAAGAACATTTGATTCCCTAGTTGGCCACACTCTCTAAATAAAGGGCACTAATGTATACTGCCCACCCCCCAATGCAGGCCCCTGGACGGTTTTAACGCTGTTTTCTATCTGAATCCCTGCTAATGGTCCAGCTGCAGACTGTTGGACGTCCCGGTGTTGAAATCCTTTCAAGTGAATTCCAGCCACAGGTTAGACCATTTAGCTTTCAACATTTAACTGTGTTAAGCCAGCAACTAGTTAACTAGCCTCACCTGCAGTTATACTTCTGTTGCCTGTAACATCTGGTTAGGACACTAGAGGGCAGCGCAGGTATTTAAGTGGCACCGAAATTTGCATTGTCATTTGGTCGGGTAGATACCGTCGTTTTCTGGGTTTCGGTACCCAACCCTATTAATAACAATGGCTTACAGGGTTTAGGGTCTGCGCAAAAGTTTTTAGTTAATTTGTACCCCTGCAGTATGGCGTATATGACTAGCAGAGCATTGCTGTCTGCTGGATACAGGTGGAAGACAAATATCTATTGCATTATAAGGTAAGACATTATAAGGTAAGGCTCAAGACATAATGGTCGGGGTGACCTCCAGCTCACCGGATAGAGCGTGCGCCCCCTGTAGGCTGAGTCTTTACCTTTGCTGCATGTCATCCCCTCTCTCTCCCCACTTTCCTGTCATTTTTCAGCTGCTCTGATAAAGGAAATAAAAGCCCTAATTAATAATCTTTACTCACTAAACAAACTGAATATATGTGGAATCTATAAATGAGACCATGTTAGGGGATCACTGGTGCTTCAGCCAAATAAGCTTTATCCACACCCTCATTTAAACTGGCCACGGTATGTTCAGAGTCACAGCTGAGCACAATAAACAAACACAGTTCACTCACTGACTGTAATGAGGTCTCCACTTCCTAATGAAATATTGTTGTTGGAGGAAGCGTGTGCGATGGTGCCAGGGAGTGCATTAGCCAAGGCTCAAGAGGAAGAAACCTCTTATTGTTCTCTGAGGAAACATCCAACAGACAAAGTAAATAACTTGTTTTTATTAGTCTGGCTGCTGATCTGCTCAAAATTTACAAACTAACATTTCCTCTTTCTCTTTTATCTTTTACACTTCACACTTCCTCCTCTCAACTCTTACTCTGATACAGAGCTTAGCTCAATGATTGAAATCGTCAATGTTTTAATGGCCAGCAAGAACTGTTGTATTATACCAGTTTTATCCTCTCTCTCTGAAATAACTAGATGTACTAGATGACCAGTATGTTTACTAAGTAGCATTAGTGCCAATTTTTTTACAGTCTGCGGTTGTGTGGTCTCCACTTCCTCCCACTTTAGAATAGTGAAGTCAAATATCATGGGTACGGGCGCTGCCATCTTGTAATTTTGGAGACAGAGTCTACGTAGTAGCGATCAGGCTGTCAATCACGACGTTTCACCCCGTTTTTATAGCATCTAATAACTAATAAAAACCTGTGAGCCTTTCCTACAGTGAAGCGGTGGAAGTAGGGTTGCAACAGAATAAGATTTTCCTAGTACGATAACCGTCTTAGGATTTCACAGTATACAGTATTTAACAATTATTATTATTATCAGTTACAATGACCCTTAAAGGAATGAAAACTGAAGGATTTAGTTAATTTCGTAAAGCAGCAACTCTAAAGGTGCTCACACAAAGTGTGTTCGCTGCACATGGCACTCACATTTTCCAGCCTTTGCCACCTTGGTCTACAAAAAAATCTAGGGAAAACCCTGATACTTACCTAGGTTTAATAGGAGATGGCTACAAAATTTTCAATCAGTTGTCGTCATGGCAGTGACAAAATGTTTGGGCAAAACAGGACAAAAATCCAATGCAAAGCCTGCATGTGTTCTGCAAAAGTATTCTACGGGTACAAAGAAAAACAACAAACTCCACAAGCAGGGCAGAATTAGGGCAAGTTCTTTTACTTTCATAAAATATCTATCAAATCCTGGAGCCATATTAAAAAGAGCAACCCTGCCTGTTACCATTTTAAAGCCCTTGCCTGCCAGGAGTTGAACTTAAAGAGGAGTGCCCTCAGCCAGACTCTGAGTTACACTATCACTCAGAAGATTAGACCTAACCAAATTATAACTAAAGAAAAAGAAAAGACATCACTAATTGGAATGATATCACACGCTGGCACCAACTAGAAACAGACAGTATACTGTGGCAGACTACTGAACCACAGTATCAACAGTGATAAGAACCTGAGAAAGACTGACTGAGTGACCAAAGTCTGGCAAAGACACATACACAGACATACCTGGCTGCCCAGAGAGGACAGGCTGTGCTGTCATTGTGATGAGGGAGCTGTAGAGACAGAATTACACTTTCTAACACAATGTCAAAAGTACAGAAATATAAAGGAGGAATTGTGTCAGGGCTTTCTAAAGACATTCTAAAGGACCTGGGGTCTCATTTATAAACGTGGCGTACGCACAAAACGGGGCTGAAAATGTACGTACGCCTCTTCCCACGCAAAGGTTGTGATTTATAAAAAACAAACTTGACGGGAGAATGTGCGGTCCTCCATGCAAACTCTGACCCATACGTACGCCCATTTGAGACAAAATATGAATTGGCGACGCAGATGGTGAGGTGGTGAACTGAAGTCAGATTGCAGAGAATAAATGGGAGTAAGATTACTTGTAATATTTTCTAGTATTGATGCCTGACGCACATTCTTTCACCTAGAGGTGGGCGATATATCGTTTAGACGATAATATCCAAATTGTTGTCTGGACGATATGCAAAATTGGGATATCGAATATTTCATAATTTGTACAATCCGACCCCCCAAACATGAAAAGAGCTGAAGGAAGTTAAAAAGAAAACAAATAGCGCACACTATAACCTTCTAAACAATTATATGTTGCAATTTTAATACTGTAGGGGTTTGTTTGACTTTATTTTTTTTTACAAAATCACGATCGTCCCGCACAAGAGTAAGCTGCTACTAGTTCTTACCTGTGTGTTATGATGTCACTCATGTCAACAAAGATGGCGGTGCGCGGTGGCTCTCCTCTCGGTGTATATTTATACAAGTACGTACAGCCACACTGAACTAATCAATACAGGACTACGATACCACACAGCCGTTACGAGAGCCTTCCAGGCGGCTCATAACATCCCGGAGGAAATAGCATGACCGAACCCTGAACCGAGGTTGTTGTCGGCGCTAGCACGCCGAGCTAGCTATCTACCGGCAGAATGAGAACATAACTCCGGCACCACCAGAGGCGGAGGACTGCATTTTTGTGCACAATGAAAGGAGTACCAACTGCAGGATCATTGCCCAGTACGGCTCACCTGACCTGGAGCCCTGTCTGTAATATACTGACCATTTTATTTACTACGAAAACAGCACACTGCCGTCTACATAGCCCCCGATGCTAACGTTAGCAAAAGTTTGGTTCACTGCTAACCATAGTGAACAAACTGCAGCGCGATCACCTGGATACGGGATACAGGGGACTTTAACAAGGCGTCCTTAAAGTCTGTTCCCCTCCAGCTTTCTCCCAGCATGTAGATTGTGTTACTAGAGGGAAGAACACACTAGACCATGTATACTCTAACATCAAAAAAGCACACAGAACTGCACCTCTCCGTCACCTGGGCCAGTCAGATCACATCCAACTCCTGATCCCAGCATAAATCCCGGTCAGAAGGACTATACAGCCAAGTAGGACTATCAGAACCTAGTCTGACCCGGCCCTGTCCCAGCTCCAGGACTGCTTCCAATAAGGACATGGTTGTGTACAATATGTTACAGAACAGAGCCCTTTGTTTATTGTTATGATTTCATCTTGCTTGTACATTTTCCCAAGAGAACCACTGAAATAGCCTCCGAACAGGGCTTCTTTTAACTTCTAGAAGGATTTCAAAAATATCGTCTGAATATCGATATCGAGATATTGAAAAAAAATATCGAGATATTCATTTTTGTCAATATCTCCCACCCCTACTTTCACCCCATATCATCCACATTACCATGCAGATGAAATCCAGCAGTGTTATTTGCGCTTGTACTGAGTGATAACCGTTCCATAAACACCTCCAACTCAAATCTTAAATAAAAATTTGCTGCATGATGGCACTGCTGGCCCTGCAGGAGGACTACGCTAATGGAAGAATCAGGAGAAAGAGACTTCAGGGACCATGACGATGACTGGCCAATATGCCGATTTAGATTTTCTAAGTACTGAATTGGGTCCAGTACGCGCCGGAACCGTGCCATCCCGGTCCAAATACAGGTCCTCGCCACTCTGGGGGAAACCGGCTGTTTCCAGAGGGAAATGTCAGACGGCTAAGTATTGTTTTTTTTAAAATAAATATTATACATAATCTTGGAGTGGCTTGTTTGGATATAATATATAGTTCTGTTAAATCTTATTATATACGTCTGGTATATCGAAGCTGTCCCCGAGTGCCTGCCGTTTTGGACGTATTAATATATAGTCTATAAATCAGGGTTCCATACACTGTGCAAGAACAGGCCGAAATTATAATTAAATTTGCAGCAATTCCTGAACGTCTGAGAAGTTTTTGGTTTTTTCTCTGCTAGTCATCATGATACGGTGTAACAACTGCCAGTGTCATTCATACACTGATCAGCATTCACGAGGAGCTTTGCATTGACTATTTATGGTTAAAAATGGGCGTGTACAGGGCGGGATAAGAGGCTGATCCATGTACGCACGCTTGTAGGTAATCTCTGATTTATAAAGGGAACATTGCTTACAGGTGTGCGTACACACGGTTTTATAAATCTGACTTTTTTTTGGCGTACGCCATTTTGGGCTTTTGGGCGTACGTAGACTTATAGTAAGGATCCTACGCACAGTTTTACAAATGAGACCCCAGCACTTCTCCCTGGTCTGAGAAAAGAACCTAAAAAATGGCAGTGATGAGTTAAGATTTCCTCTCAGTCGATTTGTTGCTACTATACTTTGAAAAGAAGCCACTTTTCTCATGACAAACATATTCATCTGCCAGTCTCATTAAAAATGTCTCAGTATGCAGCAGATTAGTGGGCGAATATCATGCCTTGCCAGAGGACAGACTGACTTTTTTTGTTGCTTCTCTAACCATGCACAAAGACAGTGACGCTTCACAGTCTAACACTTAATTCACATTCAATCCCTGCTCTTATTAGAACATTCTCATCCACTGACCGGAGTGACTGGCACTGCAACATTCACCAGAGGGGAGAGAATCCTGTCATAACTGTGTTGGATGCAATATGCAGCGGAGCAACATTTTATCAAATCAATCATTGATGAAGGAGTATCATATGCTGTTGGAGATCCCAAATTTATGACATGGCTCATAAATTTACAGAGGTAAACCTACAGCAAACCAGCATTTGCCTATGGAGACTTGTGACTTGGTCTTGAACCAAAGGGCTTAAAAGACTTGTTTTGCAAAGATGTGAAACTTAGACTTGTTTCCACTAAAATACTCTCTGGAGAGTAGACAGATGTAGAAAAGTTCTAAATAACCTCATTTAATAATATACAACTTTTACAGTATTACCGATTCCATAGCTCCAACTGCTGTGATTGTACACATGGGGCCAGACCAAATAAATATAACATGGCAGAAACAGGAGACCAAAAAGTCCCAAGTAGCCTGAAAACACTGATTAAATTATAAGAGGCAGGAAAAACACACCATAATCCGCATGTTAACTACATCTGAAATGAACAGCCACCTAAAATCTGACCAGTAACTGTAGAGCTACATAAATGAATAAATAAATTGAATTTTAATCATGATTTTGGCTTCCCAATTTCAAATTCGCGTGATCGAGTGATATTTACAATGAGTCATTCCGTTTTTTTTTGCAAAGCCAATCTAGCAGTCCGTAAACCACTGTCTGATCACGTGCCTCCATGAGCCAATCAGAGTTGTTCCCTGCACTGCGCAGCTTAGTTTCTAGATGTAGACAGTCACAGAGGACAGAGCAACGTGAGGAAAACTCCACAACAGATAAGGCTATGAACTGTCTTAACAAAGAAGACAAAAAAATGTCTAACGTAGCAGAGGGCGAGAATCCGATAGTCATCCATTGTGTGGAAGAATTTTGGGTTCAAGGCAAGTGACACAAAACAAGAACAGGTCATATGCAAAGAGTACCGTAAAGTTGTGTTGGCGCCACAAAGAAACACAACAAACCTCTTTAACCACTTAAAAAAACACCACAAAGTTCAATACGATGAATGTATGAGGGCCAAGAAATGCGTTGCAAAGACTAATCATCTCACAACATCAACTCAGGCATCCATCGAAGCGAGCCTCTTTAGCGTATTACCATACCCATCCACCTCCCAAAGACACAGTGAAATAACGAATGCAGTAACATTTCATTTGGCCAAAGACATATGCCCAATAAACATGGTGACAAACGAAGGCTTCAAATTCTTGGTCAACACTCTGGATACGTGAGCCCCTCACGCAATTATTTTTCCCTCAAGCCAAAAAATGTTGACAGGCTAGGGTTTCTTCCCAAAAACTTGTAAACTAGTCTTTTCAGCATAGTTCTGCCTTGAAATGTTCTCATTCGGTTAAATTCTGTTATGGAATATTTGTTTTTTATTAATTGTATATTTTGAGTTTTATTCACATCCATTATGCATGTACAATGCAAGTTTATATTTTGCTTTCTAAAATATATTTACAATTAATTAAATTAACAATTAAAATGTGACAATTTTGGTTAAAAATCAACAAATAATCGTGATAATTAATTGTGATCTCAATATTGAGCAAAATAATCGTGATTATCATTTTGGCCATAATCGTGCAGCCCTAAGTAACTGCCTCTCTCTGACTGTGGTGAAGTTCTATGAAGAATGCCACAGTTTATTTGTGTCCCCATTTCAAGGCGGGTGGTGATGGCACAGTGGATATGAAACACCTTTGGTGTGGGAGATCTGGGTTCAATTCCCACTGCGATACATCAACCAATGTGTCCCTGAGCTGACACTTAACCCATAGTTGCTCCAGAGGCGTGTAAGTCGCTTTGGATAAAAGCGCTATAGGCAATTCTCAATTAATATACCCAAATATAGTAAATGCTTAGTAGTTAAATAAATAAAATGAAGTTAAGGCCACTTATTCTTGTACTACTATTACTACTGATACTGCTGTTACTGCTTCTACAATTACTACCATCAACACCAAAACTGTTACGTGTCTGCTACGATCACCACCTCGACATAGCAACAGAAAAAGAAAAGCCAAAAAGTGGAACACCGGGATGCCTTGGATTTTGAAACAAGCTCAAGTGTTGGGTTTGAGGGTTTGCCTCATCATAACCTGTGGATTTGGTGAGAGGATTATTTCCGCTGAGGTAAGCAGAGAGAGCAAAAAGTGACAAGATGGAAAAAATGAGCGCACTTCTAGACAGTCTGCGCAGGTTAGAGGAGGAAACTGAGGAAGCTGCAGATGGGTTCATTTGGAGAGTACGGAGACATGATCATGATATATGCCATTATTGAGTGTTGAGGCAAAAACATTCTGCTCCAGGCGAGATGTTCCTCCCTTTCTCTCGCTCTCTCTCTCTGCAGTGGATATGAAGGCAGGCAGCCTGAGGGAGCTGCATCCCTGTGCTTAGAGCTGCGAGCACCTAAGTGCTGTCCAGACTGCAGTCTGTGATAAACCAACTGCATTATTAAAGAGCAGCTTGTACGCATATGTCAGTAATTGAAGCTGTTTGGTGTGGGTACACTCTCAAGCTGTTGAAGAAGCTGTGAGATTACTTAAAAAGGTATAAGTGAATAGCTTCTGCTAGTTATAGATCAACATCATCATACACACTACTGGTCAAAAGTTTTAGAACACCCCAATTTTTCCAGGTTTTTATTGAAGTTCATGCAGTTCAATGTCTTATTGTACTCTGAAATGAAAGAATAGAACAAATGAACAATTTAAGTTAAAAAAGATATCATGGAATCAATTTATAAACCAAAATGTATTCTAAATTTTTGACTCATCAAAGTAGCCCCGTTTGGCAGATATAACAGCTGAACACACTCGTGGCATTCTTTCTACAAATGGAAATCAAATATTCTTCAGAAAGTTCTTCCCAACTCTGTTGCAGAAGTGTGGCACTTGTAGGTTGCTTTGCTTTCACTTTTCTGTCCAGTTCATCCCAAACCAGCTCAATGGGGTTTAAGTCTGGTGACTGTGCTGGCCACTCCATGTTTTTGAGCTTACCATCTTGTTCTTTTTTCCTAAGGTAGTTCTGCCATAGCTTGGACTTATGTTTTGGGTCATTATCTTCCTGTAGGATGAACCCCTGACCAACTAGGCGCATACCAGAGGGTACTGCATGGCGCTGCAAAATGCTGTGGTAGCCGTTTTGGTTCAGGGTGCCTTTCACTGTACAAATCACCGACCGTGCATCCAGCAAAACAGCCCCAGACCATCATGCTTCCTCCTCCATGTTTGACAGTTGATGTCACACACTGAGGAGCCATCATTTCACGTACTCGACGGCGTACAAAAATCCTGCGTGATGAACCGAAGATTTCAAATTTTGATTCATCAGTCCATAACACCTTCTTCCAGTCTTCAGTGGTCCATTGATGATGTTTTTTTGGCCCAGGTAAGCCTCTTTTTCTTATTCTGACGTCTTAGCAATGGCTTTCTTGCTGCAACTCGACCTATCAAACCTGCAGCTCGAAGTTTACAACTTTACAGTTGAAACTGAGACTTGCTTATTACGACCACTATTAAGCTGTGCTTGAAGCTGTTGTCCTGTGAGCCGCCTAGCACTCAAGCTGTTGACTCTCAGAAACTTGTCTTCTGATTGTGTTGTGGCTTTGGGTCTGCCAGACGTCTTCCTGTCAGAGTTTCCCCCAGTTCCTAAGTGCCTTTTGATGGTGAAGAATACTGTACACACTGACACCTTGACTTTCTTTGCAATTTCTCTGTAGGAAAGACCAACATTCTTAAGTGTTATGATGGTCTGTCTCTCTTCCATTGTTAATTGCCTTTTTCCCGCCATTTTTATGGCAACACACTACTTTCTGCAGTACAATACTGTTCAAATAATGCTCACGAAGGTATGGTACCACAGTTTGTTCCAACAAGTTGGAACACCTGTGGGAATTGGTAGCACCAACTTTCAAAGCTTGATCAACCTCCATTGCTGCAGAACAGCTTTACATTGTTTACCCATTTCTTGTTCCCTGAAAAAGGTGTTTTTGTAAAATTCTGAAATGTACATTATTTTTCAGTTTTGGGTAACCTTACTTTTTTTTTAACCTCAGGCAGTTCACCACTTACCTTTGTACCATTTCAAGCTATTCATTGGACTTGAACTGCTAAAATTTCAATAAAAAACAAAAAAAATTGGGGTGTTCTAAAACTTTTGACCGGTAGTGTAAATGACCAAAAAAATGAATGTGTGCTGGCATTATAATGCTTGAATCTCAGTCAGCACAGACTACTTGTCTGGTTTGATGAATCACTGATTCAGGCCCAGCCAGACAGAGAAGACAACATCAGGGAGAGAAGTCAGTCAGCAAAAACTCAGCTCCATGCTCCACAAGGCCTAATGAGTTTCCAATGGCCTTCTTTTTCTCTGTGACAGCCTCCATCTATAGCCTTGGGCTGTAGGCTGCTGCCAACCTTGGATCTCAAACATTCATCGTCTAAGAATGCAATCAATATGAGATATGCAACAGCAGATATTTAAACACTAGATGTGAATTGTCATAATGACGTGAAAGAGGCTTAAGGTGTCTTTAAATTACAATTTCAAAAGTATTTTTTCTACCGATAGACTTACTGTTTTTTATTCAAAGCAAAGAGCTTAGCGTAATTTGTGCCTGTCTAGAATTAACCAAAAAGTAAATAAGATTCTGGTAGAACTCTGATTATTGCAGCTCCAAGAGAACAAATTATGCTTTCAATAAGGGCTGTGCAATCAATCAAATTTTGATGGCGATTTTAGCTCCTAACGATCACAAAAACAATGCAATCGAGAAAAAAATTATTTTGCACATTATGTTTTGCTAGTAAACGCTTATTTTGTCTCACTCAGCCAACATATGAATATATTTTTTATATTATTTATTTTAAAGGGAATTCAAAAAGTTCAACAGGAAAAGTATTAAAGGGGTGATAGAATGCAAAACCGTCATAGTTGAAAAACGACAGTTTGGAGGGTAAACAGGACATACATAGAACCTCAAAATCCCAATGACACCTCTTTCCTCTGCAAATCTCACAATTTGGAACTGCCTCTGAAAACGGGCGAATCTGAACAAAGCTAAAAGTTGACGTCAACTTCTCAACTCCTCCTCATTTGGCTCTACCTTCTATCTTTGTAACGCGCCAAAATTTACATAGGCCACTAACTGATCTGAGGTCACAGACGGGAACATGTGTGTGTGCTAAGCTCAACCAGTCAGCGTGCAGCTCATCTAAATATTCATTAGCAGACCATATAAAGCAGAAAAGCTCTCGTTTTAGTCCAGTCCCATTTAACAGGGCAGCATTAGGGCCAAAAAAACAGCAAAAGAGACATTTTAAGCCAAACCAATGTTACATACCCTATTAGGAGACCTTACAGGTCCCATGGCATGAAAATTTCTGATGTTTTTTAACATTAATATGCGTTCCCCCAGCCTGCCTATGGTCCCCCCCCCAGTGGCTAGAAATGGCGATAGGTGTAAACCAAGCCCTGGGTATCCTGCTCTGCCTTTGAGAAAATGAAACCTCAGATGGGCCAATCTGGAATCTTGCTCCTTATGAGGTCATAAGGAGCAAGGTTACCTCCCCTTTCTCTGCTTTGCCCACCCAGAGAATTTAGCCCACCCATGAGAGAGAGGCATCATGGCTTTCAAACGAGCAAAGTGGCAGTTGGTCAAAGCCACACCCCCACCCTCCACCTTGCCCCCACCTCTCTCCTCCTCAATAGCTACAGACACAAAGGCTACAGAAATGGCACATACTAAGGAAAGCTCACTGTGGGACTGGCTCTAGTGGCTGTAATTCTGCACCAAGGCTGAATTTCGGGAAAGAGACTTCAGATACAGTATTAGGGGACCACTAAAGTCCATATAAAAGCATCCGAAGAGCACCATGTCATGGGACCTTTAAGGAACAGCGTGAAATACCGTATATAACCATTCTATCACCTCTTTAAGGGAAATTTCACAGTTCAAGTTGTTTTCGCTGTTGATTTCTTTAACTGTTTCACTGTTTTTAAGTTCAATAAATGCAACATATTTCCAAAAGTCAATGAGTAATCATGTTAAATACTTGTGATTTCAATATTGACCAAAATAGTTGTGATGATTTTTTTCCATCGTTGAGCAGCCCACTTTCAATCATGGGGATAATCTCATAATTGTGCATTTATATTGCAGACAATAATTTTAATTATTTAGAATTTTGCCTGAACTTAAAATATAAGAAGTTCTGTCTTTGGTATTCCTGAATGGCTAATATAGGCTACTACATTAAGCAATTTCTTTAATATAGAAATCTTAAATGTATTCAGAATTATGGCCTGTATGCAAGAGAATTAGAATCAGACACACAGGAGAGAAAAAACAATACCCAAGACGGCTTACCGTTATCTCATAAGGTATGACGTGCAGAGAATGGGAATGACAGAGGCACCATTCTCTCTATTACAAGTCAGCGTAGCATCTAAATAATTTATAATAATTGATTTATTTATTTGAAATTTTGAATTGCCTTGTTGCTGAAAGGTGATGTAGAAATAAAGTTGCCTTGCCTTACAACCTCAGCCTGTCAGTCAGTCACCAGGGCAGAGAAACCACTGTTGTTGTCTCAGAGGAAGTATAACGTCAACTGCACCGCAACTGCTTTCGCCTCGCCATTAATATCATATCGCTTTACTGGCATTTCCGTGACTCACTGTGACTTCAACAAAAATGCAGAGCCGACGTAGTTTGCTCGAGTTTACTCCGTCCACACCTCTGCACCCGCTCGTGTCAGAGCTCCAATCTCTGTTAGGCTAATATGCAGAGAGGACAGATAAGCCTTTTGAAGATGTCAGGTAGGGCTTTTACAGTAATTACGCTGACTCAGCAGAGACTTCCTTAAAATGAATGTGGCACTAACTGATTCATGTGGAAATATACACAGTACCTTTTGAGGTATGCCTGAAGACCAGGGGAGTCGGACTGGGGGGAAAAGGGGGACTGAGTATCCAGGGCCCTCATGTGAGGAGGGCCCAAAAAGATGCTAGAATGAATAGCTGATAGAAAATAGAAAATGCCTTTCTACAGGGCCCAGAATTTTGTGCTACGCCCTTGCTGAAGACAATTGCCCTCCCTGTCTCTGGGCCCTGATCCCTTCCTTTCTCTGAGGCATCCTCACCTCTCCCCTCCGACCATTGCTCTACAGCAACCTGAGCCCTCCACTCAGCTCCAACCTGCTGCAGCTCACAAACAAGGCAGCCTTCTAATCCGACAGCTACACACAGCACAAGAAGCAAGGAATTCCTTCAAGTGCATATGCATGAACACACACCTTACACTCGCAACCCCTATATCTTACTTTTTTCCAGTCCTGACATACTGAAGGCAAATGTGTTTTCTTTATATGAGCAGGTCCATTAGGCCTCCTCTATCCCCAAATCTTATTATGCCCCCCAGTCATGCCCCCCAGTCATTCCCTGGCCTCTCAAAATGGGGGCAGGAGGGGACTAAGAGGGGACTAAGCCCTTCTAGGAATTTAAAAGGAAGCGGTTGTTGACAGCTGCAAGTAAACTTTAAACCCATTGTGTTGTCTCGAAGACGATACAATTATTTGTCTGTCTGGACAGATATGCTCAGTCCACGGTAATAGCTGATAACTTTGGTATGATTTGCCAGGGAAGCTGCAGGAATTCGGTTTTTTACCATTAGTTCAGACACATTTTTCCTTTACAGTAACATGGTCATGACAGTCTTATCTCCTCGGTCTGCATTGCAGCTCTGGAAATATTCAGCAAGGATGACATTTCTTCCAATATGACCCTTACACCAATTCCGATGCTGAACCGGTACTTTTAAAACGATTCTGATTCCTAAACCGATTCTTAAAAAACTGAAAAATGACCTCAAAGAAAGGCTCTTTTATGGAGTTTTTTTTAAAATTGAAAATTATTTAATTATATCAACGTTTTAAAGTACTTAAATATATAAGTAAACCTAAGTCACTTAACACATAACTACAATAATTTAACAATAAATAACCGTTACACTATTAACAAGTAACAACAAAATAAATGTTGCTTCAAGCTTCAAACTAGCAGTTCTTATGCAGAAAAATGACCATATTTGCCTTCTCTGGCAAGATACGACACCTTTCCTCACTTATGGCATGTCCTGCATAGGAGAAAACTCTCTCAGATGGTGTCCAAGAGGCCTGTACACACACAGGTATGAGTTTGAAAGGGCAGACAATTTGGGGAGGCTGTCTCTCCTCCCCCACCACCAGGCTACAGGGTCTTGTCCTGAACAATTAGCAGAGCAAGTGAAATATGTTTACTAGCGATCACGTGCAGTAAATGGTTAATATGCTTTTACGTCCGTTTTGGTGATCACCGGGGGAAAATATGCCATTTTAAAAACAGCCTACATTTATGATAGCTAGTTAACGGTAGACTACAGAAAGTGTGATATTTTTACATCCGTTTCGGAGCATGTATTGAGCAAGCAATCTGTTCTTGCCCCATTATTGGCCTTACAAAGCCTTACAAAGACACAACAAATTGTTGGAAATGTAATGTATGTGACAAGGTCCAGGAATTTTGGACTGGGATACATGATAACCTGTGTCGGATTGCAGGGAGCCAGGTTCCATTCAGCCCAAGATTATTTGTTCTGGGAGATGGGTAAGCGGGATAGATAAGCACATATGAAGTTGGGTCCAAACTAGTTTAATGATAGCCAGACAGATGGGTGCCTTCAATCCAAGAGTGGGCTTGTGAGATGGCTAGAGTGGCAGCATTGGAAAAAATGAAATACAAACGGTTTGCAAGATTGAGTGTTTAAACTAAAAAATGGGGAAAGTACCTGAGCTTTCTGGAGGGCTCCTAGGAGGCTATGTACTGTGGAGAGACGTATGTAATGTGCTTATGGTGTTATCATATATACATTATGCATAATATGTTTATTTGGCTTACAGTTTGTTGTCTATTTTGTTACTTTATTGTATTGAATATTATGGATATTATTTAATCTAGTCTTAAAATTTGTATGGAGAGGTGATGATGGCAAATGGGGGGGGGGGTTCAGAGGAGGAGGTGATGTGTTCATGTCATCAGTTGTATGTTTTGTTTAAATAAAATAAAAAATAAAAAAGTGTCATCACCTTTACCCTCTCATCCGCTGGAAACTTGGATTTCCTCTCGAACACCCTCTACCGGATTAGTGTCCATTATCTACAATGACCAGAGGCCTGTACTACGAAGCACGATCAACTTGTCCTGGATCTCTTTCAGTAATCCGGCTTCACCTAACCTAACAACCGCGGTCCTGCATAACCTGTACTACGACGCTGGTTATCAACTAGTCAACTCAGGGTTTCCCAATCCAGCGGCGCGCGCGTTCACATAAAAGAGGCGGTGTTTGCGTTATATAAGAAGAGCAAATTATAATTCTCCATAAATATGAAGAACACAGACACGGTTTTACAGGGAAAACGCAATACAGTCGCTGCTTCCTAAAACAGGAAAGAAAGCTGGCATAAAAATAAATAAATAGCCAACGCTGTAGATGTTTAAATCACAACGCTTATTAATATCACTTCCTCATCAGTCAGGACCAAGATCTGACCATAATTAGGGCCCGAGCGCCGACAGCGGCGAAGGCCCTATTGAAACTGAAGGAATTAATCTTTCTATTCTTTCTTTCTTTTATTTTTCCCGTCAAATGAATTGGCTTTTTGAGGGCCTTAACATATTCAAAAACTCACCAAATTTGGCGGTCGCATCAAGTCTGGTGAAAATTTACGTATTTTAAAGGTTTCGGGAATAGGCGCACAAAAATGGCTCGCTAGCGCCCCCTAGAAAGTTACGAAAATTGAGCCCCTGCAGTGCGTTTAACGTAGACTCACGAAACTTGGTACACATATGTAGCATGTCAAGATGTACAAAAAACTTCATTAGAGCCAAACCCTAAACCCAACAGGAAGTCCGGCATTTTGAATTAAATGTTCGAAATTAGTGCGATTTTGGCCATTTCCACATGTCGTACTTTAACGAACTCCTCCTAGAGATTTCATCCGATCAACTTCAAACTCGGTCTGTGCCATCTTAAGATGTTAAAGATGAAAAGTTGTTAAAAGAAAAACTTTTCGTCATAGGGCGTGGCCGTGGCGGGGCGGCCATTTTGTGCGTTTCGCCGTCGAAACAGGAAGTGGGTGTATCTCGAGTGTACGTTGTCCGATTACCTCGAAACTTTTCAGGATTCATAAGAGTCCAACCCTGAGGACAAATAACGGCCGATATTTACTTAAAGTCATAGCACCCCCTAGTGGCAACAGGAAGTAGGCCTAAAAGTCAAGGTGCTATACTTTAACGAACTCCTCCTAGAGATTTCATCCGATGGACTTCAAACTTGGTCTGTACCATCCCAACACCTTAACGATGAAAAGTTATTAAAAGAAAAACTTTTCGTCAGACGGGGTGGGCGTGGCGTGGCGGCCATTTTGAGTGTTTAGCGATGAACAAAGAAGTTGTTGTAACTTGAGTGTACGTTGTCGTATCTGCCCGAAATTTCTCACGATTGACAAGGGTCCGGGGCTGAGGACACTTACAGGCCAAAATTGACTTTTGGTCATAGCGCCCCCTGCTGGCAACATGAAATGTGCCTTATATGACAAACATCATCCGATTTGCATGAAACTCAGAATGTGTGGTCTACGTGTGATACTGAGCCGGCCCCTATAATATGACCACGCCCACTTACTCAGGCCACGCCCCCTTTCATAACATTTGAACCGTTTAAGGTAGAGTCTTGTGTGAGGTGTCATTGAACTCAGCAGAGAGTTCCTTCTTTATTGGTGATGGTTTGGCTCGCCCCCTATGCATAAGCCACGCCCCCTTTCATAACATTTGAACCGTTTAAGGTATACCCTTGTGTGAGGTATCATTGAACTCAGCAGAGACTTCCTTCTTCATTGGTGAGGGTTTGGCCCGCCCCCTATGTTCAAGCCACGCCCCCTTTTATTACTAATGGCCCTATTGATGTAAACACTTGTGTGAGGTATCATTGAACTCAGCAGAGACTTCCTTCTTCATCGGTGATGGTTTGGCCAGTCCCCTATGTTTAAGCCACGCCCCCTTTCATACATGCTGACCCATTTAAGGTAGAGTCTTGTGTGAGGTATCATTCATCTCAGCAGAGGCTTCATGTTTAATTGGTGATGGTTGGACCCGCCCACTTTAGCCACGCCCCCTTTCACAGCTAATGAACCGTATGACGTAGAGTCTTGTGTGAGGTATCGTTGAACTCGGCGGGGAGTTCCCTTTTCATTGGTGACGGTTTGCGGCGTCTGAGTGCCGCGCGAATGCACGGTCGCAAGGAGCGGAGTCCGCCGGTAACCCCGACGCGTGCAGAAGCGCGAGGGCCCGTCCATCGCTGCTCGCAGCTTTAATTACACTTGTGCTTTCCATAAACTGTCGTTGCTTTAGCCTATTATTTCAGTTGCAACCCTGGCAGCGATCGTTAGAGCAAATAAAACATATAAAAACATAATTCAAACCGATGTGCGCATTGGCGACACACGGCTCAAGAAGCCGATAAGTAATTCCCTCCCATTAAAATATATTGGCTACATTTCATAAAAATACTCATGTTAACGGGGTTGTTGGTCTCTAAAAAAAATAAATGTAAATGTTTTAACTTTTATGAGCGCACCCCTCTCTCCACCTCTCTCTCTCTCTCTGCACCGAGCTCTGCCTGATCTTCTTTAAGAACGGTAACCGTAACGCCGTTATCAATCGACCTATTGATTGGTCAGTAGGCGGTGCTTTTACCCCGGTTGATCTCTGATCTCCAACTTAACCTGCTCCCGACAAGGTTAGGTGTTCAGCATGAGTTACCACGGTGATTGAACCCGATAACAACTGATCCACCTTCATAGTACAGAAAATCCTGGGTTGAGCCTTAAGTTAGCTCGTTAACGCCAAATCCTGCTTCGTAGTACATGCCTCTGCTCTCTAAAAATGTTAAAACTTTGGGAGTGATCAGTTCTTGGTACCATGAACTTGAGGGTCAGGGTTATGATCTGGACTGGGACAATATTTGAACCAACATACCCATATCATCAAAGAATCCAGCACATCAACTTATTCATTATAAGTTTGTGCATACATTTTATGCCACACCATACAGATGCTTTACAATGAAACTAACAGATTATCCCAACTGTACAAAATGTGATCAGAACATTATGTTTTTTGGGAATGTCCCTCTGTGTCTAGCCTCTGGTCCAAGGTGCATAGGTGCCTTGAAAATATCTTAGGATTTCCCATTCCTATGCAACCCCCAGTCCCATGTCAACATTACAGAGTTGAATCAAAAACTGTTTTTTATCTATGAAATAAATCAGGAACCACAACAAAACAGCCAGAAACTCTCCAACATATTTGTGCTGTGAAGTTGGCGGACGTAAAAGTAGCTAATGCTGCATGTAAGAAAAGCAGTTTTGAGTACTGTCTTAATTGTGTCCATAGCACAAAGCTGGAACGTGTCTTGTATTCATGCCGAACTGTCACGGTCCGGGGGGCCACAGTCTGGTGCACGTAATGCATGTAATGTGGAACCAAAGTTCACAAGCATTCTGCCCTTACACTTTAAGCCGTACACTGTTAGCAACATTTGTTGAGGTTAGCACAAGAACCTGATTATTTTGCAAATCAGTCACACTGTGGCGAATGCAAATAAAATGCCAGGAACTCACTGTCTTAAATAGTCTTATTTATTGTGACAAACAAATGCATTTTTAGCTGAAACATTTGTTTTTTTGCACAATAAATAAGAAACCTATTTATTTTAGTCTTCTTATTATTAGTGTTTCAAATGACAACGTGTTTGTCACAGGAGATAAGAAAACTAATGCAGGAGTTCTATTTCTTTTATAATATCACTGCCCATCTAGGGTACATCGCATATGATGAATTCAGCCTTGTTTCAGCTTAAATATTCATTTCAGCTTCAAGCCCGACAGGATTGGGAGCACTGATCTGTGAATGGTGATGCCATTTTCAGTCGGTCAGTGCGGTGCATTATACGGGTTGATCGGTTATCAACCGTAAGTTACCACCACAGTAATTTATCCCGGTAAAAGTGAACCAGTGTCGCAAAACGTAAAACTCAGGGTTAAGTGTGAAGTTGAAACTCCCTAACCCCAAATCCTACTTCACTGAATTATTCTCGCCCTGTGCCATCACAAAGAATAAAGCAACTACCTGTCATTAGTTAATTGCCACCTTTTTTGACAACATTTCTTCTTCTACTCATCACATACCAGATGTGGCCAGACAAGCACCAAGATAGAACACTGCTGAATGGGGTTCATTTGGTTCCAGTTAAGTGACGAAATGCCACTGTTTGATGTCAACCATCACTGATTCAACATGAATACAAACCCTGACTATGGCCACAGATTCCTTCAAATCACCAAATACAGTGAATTCCCTGTCTCCCATCACAGTATCATGTGCCTCTAGTCCACTAATCCACTATTGGATAAAATGTGATACTGTCTGCCCTCAACAAGACTGGAAAAAATGTAGGAATGCCATGTGGACCTTTACCTACAATTCCCATTACTATATTACAGCCTTTGTCAGTGATGTGGCTGACTGCAGGTCTAAGCGTTTTTTTTTTCTCCTACATTTGTAAGGTTTTTGTCCCTTAAATCTACCACTTTAATTAATTCTTACTTTTTTCACTGAATATAACCTCCTTTCCCCAGCTTTTTAACCTACAATGGCCCTAATACACCATCTGATGTTCTGGCACCGTTGCTGCTCCCGGAGACAATCTACTGCCATTTCAGCAGTTGTGTGTGTGCGTGTGCGTGTCCGTGTCCTTGAACGGACAGAATAAACTAAAATCCAGGTTAATGTGTGCTGTGCTGTGAGATGGGCTACATCAACGGAAAGTTAAAATCTCCAACAGGTTGTCATATTGTACAGCCACAAAGCATCAGTGAACACATGTAACTGTAGCTGTAATTTGAAACACCAGTGGGCATTGAAGACTGAGCTGGAATGCATAACTAGGTGACTGTGTATTGATCTTCTCAGCTCCATTTCAGTACCGCACACACAACAGTGCACCTACTCACGCTCCCCCGGTACTCACGCATGCACGCCCGGCTCTAGTACGTTCTCACAGTGCGTTTAAATAATCTTGTACATTGCGTTAACACACACAACACATTTTCATCAGCCTTTCTGCACAGCCATAACGCTGTAAAAACTGCCTGGTCGGTTTTGTCCAGTGGCAATTCAAGTTTATTATAGACGACCTCATCCTCAATTTTGACAAAAGGGAAGAAAGACAACGTTACTTTATGCAATTCTTCTATGTAAAAAAAAGTAAAGTAAAAAAAAGAAAGTAAAGTAAAAAATATGGAGATACAGACAATATAATGTCTGTGTGAAGTTCAGTTTTATACCACAGTAGTCTCAGTCAAGACTATAGTTTTAACCACAGCATGTAAAATGTTATAATATTAAACAAGTTCACTAGGACATATCACTGTGAGGGAAGTCAGACCATGGAACAGCAAAATCTCTAACATTCAGAATTCTAACAAATCACCTGAGAGCCAAGTGGCTCAGGTGAGGTGACTCCCCCCAAACTGCACATCAAGCAACAACCAATGGGACAGAAATCCACACACAGTCTTCCCAGCTTAAGAGCAGCATAGCTATGAGATCTTGTCCAATAAGTAATGTCACCATCACTAAATACATTTATTTTGTGGGCCTCCTCTGGCATGTTTGGATACTGAATAAATAGATCAAAAGCATATAGTGTTATACATTATTAGCTTATTTGTATTTTCAATAACCGTTACCATCATCTTGCCCTCGCTCAGGTCCAAGGCCAGTCTAAAAATGGAAGTAGTGGTGGGTTGTCATCCACACAGCTGTGAGGTAAATTCACCAATATGTGAGCCACAACAGCCACTTTGTGCAACCACACCCTTACACACCACACCCTTATTATATCAAGCAGAAAGGACTAGAACAGTCATTTTTTTGACTTTTTTCTATTTAAAGGGTAACTAATGTTTTTTTAAACCTGGGTATTGAGTGAGATCGCAATGATGGGGCAGCGCTAACCAAGCTACAATGGAGCCTTGCTTATTGTCCAATAAAAGTGATTTTTTTTGCCACTGACAGACTCAGATTGTTACCAAAAGTGTCTGACAACATTATCGCTCAATATTTAAATGATTTGACCACATGTATTCTATTCATTTGAGCCAGAGTAGGCTACGTTACGGATGAAGAGAAAGCAGCGGGCAGAGGAGGGTGAAGCAGCGGCTGAAGGGCTGCGAGGCTCGGGACATTGGTAGTGCTCCCGTGGGTGCTGTGCCCCTATATGCCCAAAGAATATGTTGTCAGGAGTGGGACCTGTTGCTGCCAGATATCTGTGGTCTCAGACAGTGGTCTGTATGTGTCCAGTAATATCAACAGGCTAATCAACAGGGCTGTGAGACGTGAGCAAATACAAACCATTGTTTTTATTGAAAATCTTTTAGATAACACAAAACCATGGATGTACTATTGACCGCACAAAACACTGAGCAGCTACAGCCCTCGCCCGCTCTTTATCCGTAGCCTATAGGCTACTTCATCCATTAGCCATATTGCTGCTTGCATTTACAAATCAGGGGTGAAGTGGAAATGACAGTGACATGAAAATATTAGTTTCAGAAGGTGAAATCCTCAAACTCTAAAATGTATGCCCGCATCCATGTAAAATCCTCTGTACACAACAACATACAGTATGCAGGAAAAAGACTACAATATGGCCAAGTGAACATGGAGTTGTATCAGCGCTAGCTCCTCTGTGATCCATCTATGAGGAGGAAACACATGGTGAGGACCTGTATGGTCATTGTAAGACTCTTAGAAACTAATCTCCTCTAATTGGATGCTGGAGGCTTAACAACACTACTGTGATTGACTGTGATGGGTGTCATGATGGATCGAGCACGGTGAATAGACCAGCCTCAGGGCTCCTGCTGTGGCTCTGCCAGGCCCCAGCTGCCTGCTTGCCGCCTGTTACATCATCTGAATACTTGGGATGCAGCAAGCATTGTTTTCATTATGAATTAATTTATTACATTATTTTTCAATGTTTTTTTCATTTATTAAAAATAACAGCTAAAGCAGCAGAGTGACTCAACTGGACATAGCAGATGCACACAAATAGAATGGAAATGTTTTTAAATCTGTAACCCGAACCTGACCTCCATACATTTTCAAAAAGAGGAGACCTGATCTAAAAGGAACTCACGGATAGTAAGACTTGGCCCAAAATAGACCCAAGAATAATTAGACCTGAGCAGCAGCGTGATAAAATAAGTCACATTTCCTTAACTTCACAGTTCACACACTTCATCTGCTTTTAAAAACATTTTCAAGGGCACCTCAGTGGTGGTAATGAGGGAGTTGCTGGTCTTTCACTTTCCCCAACAGATTTATCCTGTCAGGCTGGGGATTGATCCGACAAGCTCGCTTCTCTAACCTTCAGGCCAGTTGCAAGAATGTTCTTCAACATGGTCACTCTACTGACTGACTGTAGTCAACAGTTGCACTCTATCATGTTGACGACTGCTGTAGTTTGTCAATGACCATTATGTTAGCCTGTTAAGTAATAAGTACTTTAAACTAGGGCTGGGCGATATGGAGAAAATCAAATATCACGATATTTGTGGCCAAATACCTCGATATCGATACCGCAACGATATTGTAGTGTTGACTAATGGTGCTTTCACAACATATTTACACAATGAGATTGTTGTAGTATGTAGTAGTAAAGGTAAATAATAGAACAGTTTCAACAGTCTGGTAAGTTCAGAAAATGACCACTTTAAAGCAGCCTTTAAAATCAGGAAAAGACAACACTTATGCCATATTACGATATGATATCCAAAATCTAAGACGATATCTAGTCTCATATCACAATATCGATATATTATCGATATATTGCCCAGCTCTACTTTAAACAACCTTTTGTGGGTCAATTCTGTGAACCTGGTGCATTATAAAGGGTTGCTTCTTGCTTTAACAATTTACAGCAGTTCTCTAAGAATCTTTTTAATGTCCAAGCAAAAATGGCATTGTAACTTAAATTTCCCTAACCTAATTGATAATGAATTGAAAATGTAATCGAATCGTAAACTTGTCAATCAAATTGACACTTGATATGACAACGCATCACAGATTGTGGCATCGACATTTCAGCACTTCATAATACATGGCGGTGGATCGACATAGACAGACAAATACATCCTGGCATGGATGGATAAAGATTATGGCTTACTGGTTAGTGCACTGCCCCAATGTAGGCCAATGTCAGCAGCAGAGCTTAATTCTGCTTCATCTGCTGGGTGGACGAGTAGCCTCTGCTCGGAAGAGAAAGCTGCTCTGAATACAAGACGGAAGAGCGTAAAGCGTCTTGCTGGATATTGATTTATTCATCAACGCATTTGGAATAACTGATCATTGAAAATATAGGGAGATACTGTCTTTTGCCTCAGTTTGGACTGCAAGAGGAAAATGTTTTTTATAGACTGATTTATATACAATGGCTCAGCGTCTGACAGAGCTTTGAAATAATCAAACTTTAAAGCTTTCTGCAAGCGATACAGTTGAAGTTACATGAATAAACATTTATAAAAAAAAACTTTCAAAGAAATTATTTAATAGCAATGTCTCCACTATTCAAACAGTGGCTCCGTTTTAAAGTCCTTGTGTCTGTCTGTGCTTAATGCTTATGCAACATCTTATCTTAGGGCTGTGATGGTATAGATTTTTCTTACCGTGGTGAAGAAACAACATAGCACAGCAATATGGCGGTCAACTGCAACCCCCCTGTTCCGAGAGTAGCGTGAGTTAAGAGTGAGAATAGCAGGTGCGTTAAGTGAGTGACGTCAGTGTCTGTGTGGTCGCGCGATGAGAGCGAGCGGTGAGAGTAGCGTATGTGAGGAAAGGTGAGAGGTGAAAGAGATAGCAACGACGATGTAAAGTGCGTTAAAAGTGAACAATGAAACAACAAACTTGAGCTTCCCAAGACACAAGTCAATACTGTATATGACACTGACTGACATCCAATTCTTAGTAAGAAATCAAAAACAACTGACAGTGAGCTGTGAGCAGTGATGGACAGGCAGAGGGCTGAACAGAGGAATGGAAAACAGGCAGGGAGATATAATTTATGGACGAAAACCACAGCTCTTTACACAGAAGCCATCACAACTACCTGAGATGCCTGTGCTGGAACAACTAACATATCTTACATTCCAGGCATGATGCATGCCCCTGGAAACAAACCAACAATGTACTTGTTACAGAAGATACAGCTACACTAAACATAGGCTACTCCACATTGACATTCCATCACATACCACACCAGGCCTTAATGACCCAGCAGGGTGTCTACTGTATCAGTATAACATGGATCGGACTAATGTGGGGTTTGAAAAGCCTTTACCATTAATAATATGCAGTGTCGGCATTTAGTTTTCCAAATTGCTTTGTTTTTATGTGCTAACATTCTCCGTTACTCTAACATTCAGTGCTAACCCTGTGGTTTAATTCTTACCAGGGCTTTGTCAGAGTTGAAGAAGGGAGAAAGAAAAAGAAAATGTAAGGAGGGAGAGGAGGAGGAGTTGAGGAGCATTGGCCTACGGTGGCAGAGCTTTAGAGTGCCAGTAAATGCCAGCAGCTATGGCCAAGCAGACAGGAAATAGGAGAAGGCCTCTGGGTACAAGAGAGACAAGAAAGGAAGAAAGCAGAAAGTCAAACTGGAAGAGAACATAGGTCTGAGGGACAAGAGGGGAAGAGCTATTTCGATACTACTGCAAAAGGTGGAATTCAATATGATATTTCATAGAAGGGCACAGAACACATTGCACTAAACGTGTCTCCTCTAGACAGAGCTGTATGCTGACTGTGTTAATGGAAAGATTAGGACAGGCTATCTCTTGACAATACACAGCTACAAACAAAAGCACCATTGATACTTATCATTGCATGTTCGTCATATAAAATATGATAATTGATTGAACTATTTTACAATTAGCCAAATGTACTGTGTCTCAAAGAGTCTCACAGCCCTAACCTGCTATGCAATGCAAGAAGAAAACGAAGCAGTTTCTGGATAGCCCATGTTGGAAAGCTGTTTAGCTTGCTACCTAACAACTAACCAGCAACAAACACGGAAATCAGGTCAAAAAGAGTCAAACAGTCCAGTTAACCAGTTTTATATAAAAATGTGGCTTTGTGAATGGAGAAGAGAAAAGAAAAAAATGTCAGCATTCATCTTGAACAGTTCTGGCAGAGTTGGTAAGCATACAATTAGAGAGGGAAAAAGGAGGTGGTGTAAAAGAGGAAAGCAGGAGCATGAGTTGGCAGTGGGCTGGACAAAAAGGAGGAGCCTGGCTTGCACTGCAGCTCTTTCTCTCTGGCTGCAGTGACAGGGCCAGGCTGGCCCAGCGGAGTTAACCTCAGCCTGGGATTAGGGAACTGGCCTGGAGCAAGGCTTTGCAAGAACCAGATACAAAGGACCTCATGCAATCACATTTTCTAATTAAAGCTGCAAGCAGCGTTGGACGGGCCCTCGCACCTCCTTGCACGTCGGGGTTACTGGCAGACGCCACTCCTTGCGACCGTGTATTTGCACGGCACTCAGAAACTGCAAACCTTCACCAATGAAAAGGGAACTCTCTACTGAGTTCAAAGATACCACGTGGCTTAAGCATAGGGGGCAGGCCAAACCATAACCAATGACAAAGTAACTGTCTGCTGAGTTCAATGATACCACACAATAGTCTACATCAAACTGAGTGCTGAGTTCAGTCTTTGGTTCAGTAGCCGCTTTCCGACCAAGTAGTTACAATAACGTAGTTATAGGAAAAGTCCACTTCTAAGCAGATCTACTTACTACTCTCCCCCAAAACTGTTTTTGCCATTTGCATTCGCACTGGCCAAGTGGCCATAGGGACTATAGAAGGGTTAAGGGAGTGATGCAAGCACGGCAATGGTCTTTATAGCGTTAAAATCAGAAAACAAATACACCAAAAAAAGTATGAACTAAATACTAAATCTAATGTATATAGCATATTTGTCATAATTTAAACAAGTCTCCCGAAGAAAAACTGGTATCTCTCTCTCTCCCCTGCCTCTGCATGCTGCGCTGTGGACGTACGTGTGTGTGTGTGTGTGTGTGTGTCCGCGCTTGTGGAGTTTAACTCCGAAAAGACAGTTAACCACAGGTTCCCGTTAATCTTATGATGGACATGTGTCTCTTATCGGTCTGAGAGACATCCAGCTTACAGCGGGGTCTCTGAGCATGACTGGCTGTGCGACGAGCTGGCGGCCCACTTCATGGCGCTTCTCAACTCCGAAAACTTTGAAGCAAATTGTCAATTCAGCATAAATTTTCGCAAGAATGCCTATATTCAAACAGAGCTCTAGAGTGCGTCGCACATGCACCCAAAATTTGTAAGGGTGCGACTAAGATTTTTCCTAGGTCGCACCGGTGCACCTAACGTCCTCACATCCGCTGCCTCTCCACGAACGAAGCAATGTCGTTTATATCGATATGGTTTAATGTTGCGTTACATGACCCATTTCTTCTGTAAAGCCGTGCCTGCGTTTTGATCTCTCCTCTTACTCTCTCTAAATATCCCCAAATTGGTCCAGTCGGAACACGAGAAAAAAAGAGTTCTAGGAATTTTATGCTCTAGGAACTGCAAAAATCCCTGCGGTCGGAAAGCGGCTAAGGATACCTCATACAGACTGTACTTTACACGGTTCAAAAGTCATAAAAGGGGGCGTGGTTGTGGGGCAGCTTTTAATCTTTATCCTCCGCCATCCAGTGATGAGGACCGGCGTATGTGGCTGAAGGCGCTAACCTTAAGAAACCTCCGAAAAAGCCCTACATGTGTGCTTTTCATTTTGTGGACGGTAGACCATCAGACCAACACCCATACCCCGAGAAATGGTTGGGATAGGTTACTCCTCCAACGAGGGTATAGCGCTAACAGCTATCAATATCGCTAGTCGTTAGCCAGCTAGCGTCTAATGAGTATGATCAGCATTATCACATTAGTACCTTTTTTCAAAACTATGTACAGTTATGCTGTCCAACATTTGGTGAGGAAATAGACTGTAACAGTCTATGGGTGTGGGCTTGTTACGACGTATGGCTCGAAACCTCCTGAATCCATACCAGTATGCTCGCAAATAGCAATAGCAAATGCTATCGTCTGTTAGCAGTTGTCTGTTGTTATTGATTTCTACAAGATTTAGTGATACAAGTTCCTAGTTACGTTAACTCCCATTTAGTCCCGATGACATACTGAAAATAGTAGCCTACGGAATTGCACAGAGCATTGTTGTGGGCAGACTGACAATTTCTTTTTTTATAAAGATTCTTTTTTTGGGGCTTTTTCCCTTTATTTCAAAGTGGATAGATATGAAAGGGGGAGAGAGATGGGGGATTACACGCAGCAAAGGGCAGCAGGTCGGATTCGAACCCTGCGCTGCTGCAGGACTCAGCCTACATGGGGGAGGGGGGGGGAACGCTCTTACTGGGTGAGCTAGAGGCCGCCCCCAAAGTGACAATTTCTCCTTAATTGCTTTTTTGTAGGCTTTGGGATGCTGCCATAGGGAAAATATTAAATAAAAAAACTCTCACTTATTCAGATATGCAGAAATCATAGGCTACAACTGTAACTAGGGGTGGGAGATATTGACAAAAATGAATATCTCGATATTTTTTTTCAATATCTCGATATCGATATTCAGACAATATTTTTGAAATCCTTCTAGAAGTTAAAAGAAGCCCTGTTCGGAGGCTATTTCGGTGGTTCTCTTGGGAAAATGTACAAGCAAGATGAAATCATAACAATAAACAAAGGGCTCTGTTCTGTAACATATTGCACACACAACCATGTCCTTATTGGAAGCAGTCCTGGAGCTGGGACAAGGCCGGGTCAGACTAGGTTCTGATAGTCCTTCTACTTGGCTGTATAGTCCTTCTGACCGGGATTTATGCTGGGATCAGGAGTTGGATGTGACTTGACTGGCACAGGTGAGGGAGAGGTGCAGTTATGTGTGCTTTTTAGTATACATGGTCTAGTGTGTTCTTCCCTCTAGTAACACAATCTACATGCTGGGAGAAAGCTGGAGGGGAACAGACTTTAAGGACACCTTGTTAAAGTCCCCTGTATCCCGTATCCAGGTGATCACGCTGCAGTTTGTTCACTATGGTTAGCAGTGAACCAAACTTTTGCTAACGTTAGCATCGGGGGCTATGTAGACGGCAGTGTGCTGTTTTCGTAGTAAATAAAATGGTCAGTATATTACCGACAGGGCTCCAGGTCAGGTGAGCCATGCTGGGCAACGATACTGCAGTTGGTACTGCATTCATTGTGCACAAAAATGCAGTCCTCCGCCTCTGGTCGTGCCTGAGTTATTTTCTCATTCTGCTGGTAGATAGCTAGCTCGGCGTGCTAGCGCCAACAACAACCTGGAGGGCTCGGTCAGGCTATATCCTCCGGGATGTTATGAGCCGCCTGGAAGGCTCTCGTATGACTGTGTTGTATCGTGGTCCTGTATTGATTAATTCAGTGTGGCTGTACAAGCCTCTGCACAATCGTGCACCGCCATCTTTGTTGACATGAGTGAACGTCATAACACACAGGTAAGAACTAGTAGCAGCTTACTCTCGTGCGGGACGATCGTGATTTTGTACAAAAAATACAGTCAAACAAACCCCTACAGTATTAAAATCGCTACATATGATTGTTTAGAAGGTTATAGTGTGCGTTATTTGTTTTCTCGTTAACTTCCTTCAGCTCTTTTCATGTGTGGGGGGTCGGATTGTACAAATTATGAAATATTCAATATCCCAATTTTGCATATCGTCCAGACAACAATTTGGATATTATCGTCTAAACGATATATCGCCCACCTCTACCTGTAACTATGCCTTGACCTTAATAAATGAACAGCATTACAACATAGGATCAGGTTGAGGCTTTATAATTTGATGTCCAGGACTGGTTATGTTGGAAGGCATGATTAACCTTATCGTTGATTACTTACTGATGCTGTGTTATTTCTACAGAAACACCCTCAACCAGCTCTGCAAGCCAGGAGACTGATGGGATAACTGATGAGATGACTGACAGGATGACACACCGTTATACTTCTAAACAGTGGGAATATCTACACATGGAAGATCACATCTATGCTGTCAGTGACCCACTCCATTGTCTTCACCTCCATGACCAGGCAACACAGTGTCCTGAACAACATCTAGTTCACACCGAACTTCTCCGGAATGATCGGCTGTCTGTACTGTACGCTGTTTCTATTGTGGTTTCTTTTGTTCACAAATCTATACAAAACTTGAACATAGATTTAGTGTTAAAGTACAAAGACAATCTTTCTATTGTCCATTTTTACAAATCTATACAACTTTCAAACAATTGTAAGCATCCACCATAACTTTTGTCTGCTCTTTCTACTTTGTTGATATGAAAATAACAGCACTTTATGCACACCACGTATGTATAACAACTTTCTTCTTTAAAATGATCACCTGGGTATGACTTGTACTGGACTCCCCCTGGACGTTTAAGTAATGTAAGTGTAGGTGCTTACACAGGGATACAACAGCAACAAATATGGAGGGGTTATAGTGTTTCTTACAGTCTAATGCAGAAATGTGATGTACATATTTTGCGAAAAGGAGCATTGCACAAGACTTGAATAAGTATCAAGTGTTTTTTTGAGTTTTTCCATGTTTACAACTCTATACAAAACTTGAACCGATACCTGTGTATTGTAATACACAAACATGATGTCTTTGTCAAAGGGGGTCAATAAACCTGACACATGACGCAACATTTTGAGCAGCGTTTGAGTTAATCCTTTGACAGACTACAAAAAATAAATTACATTAAAAACAATAGGCATTAATAATTACAAGTAATTTTAAGTAGTTGTTAAGTAAGTAGCATAAAGTAATCAAATGTGATCATTTGTGTAACTGCATATAACGCTCACAGAGCAACAGGCGCCCTTGACTATACTCGTCTGAAACAAAAGGACATGTCTCTGAAATGGAATCCTCTTAGTCTAGCCACAGTCTTTGCACAGAAAGCCTCATCATAAGGGATGTGAAGCATAACCTGTTTTGAATGAGACCAAATCAGTAACTTGCATGCCAGCCAGGGCTCTCCAGGACACAAAACTGTGCCATGGCGTGTTACCCTGTAGCCCCCATCTTCTACTAGTTCTAGCCATTTCAGGGCCAACGCCTCACCCTCCACACCAAATATCCCCATATGACACCTGAGGCCACCGCTGCATGTCATCTATCCACTCGGTGGAGTATAATCCCTCCAGCCGACCTTTTAATGTTGCTTTTCGTCTCTTCCCACGTTAGCCTCTCCATCCTAATTCGCCGGGTTTTTCAACATAGCTAACCGACCGGAAGTTTAAAGACAAAGCGGAAGACACTAAATTTAAAAAATGGGCGGGGCTGAATAAGGTGAATAAGTTTCATGTAAATCGGATGTTTGTGATATAAGGCTGATATCTTGTTGCCAGCAGGTGGCGCTATGACCAAAAGTAAATTTTTACCTATAGTTGTCCTCAGGCTTGGACCCTTGTCAAATGTGAGAAATGACAATGTACTCAAGTTACAACAACTTCTTCGTTCATAGATAAATGCCCAAAACGGCCGCCACGCCACAGCCACACCGTTGGACAAAAACTCAACCTTTTAATAACTTTTCATCGTTAAGGTGTTGACATGGCACAGATCAAATTTGAAGTTTATCGGATGAAATCTAGGAGGAGTTCGTCAAAGTATAACACCTTGACTTTTAGGCCTACTTCCTGTTGCCAATAGGGGGCGCTATGAAAATTGCGGACTTCCTATTGCGTTACGGGTATGGCTCCAATTAGCTTTTTTGTACGTCTTGACATGCTATATATGTCTACCACGTTTCATTAGCCTACGTTAAACGTACTGCAGGGGCAAAAACATTTTTACACTTTTTGACATTTTTTTAATTTTGTAGGGCCGCTAGCGAGCCATTTTTGTGCGCCTACTTGGGAAAATTTTCACTAGGCTTGATGCGACCGCCAATTTTGGTGAGTTTGACTATGTTAAGTCCCTCAAAAAGGCAATTAATTTGCCGGATAAAAAAGAATAATTATTCCTTCAGTTTCAATAGGGCCTGTCGCTGTCGGCGCTCGGGCCCTAATTAGGATTGCTAGTATGAGTGTTTCAAGTCAAGTTCACCAAATTCTCTTAACTGGACAAACTTGTAAATCACTCGTTTCAGATGAATACCACATTGCACAAGTAAATGTACGTTCAGGAGATTTGATCATTGACATAATCAAAGCCCCTTAAATTGCCAAAAAAGACTGTTACGTTCCATGTGTGCGAATTTCACATGCAAGTCCTGCTGTCAAAAATCAGCAGGCAAAAATGTAATGACTTATTTTGCACTAAGTTTGTCTGAGTTACATATTTTGTTTTAGTTTATTTCTGTATGATATTTAAACTGAAAGTTCATTCAGATGAAGGCATTATGATTGCAGGTCAGTACATAAGAGGTCATGCCTATGTAGTCTCTGTCGTGAGCAACGAGTCCTGTTAGACAACAACAGCTTTGGCATTGGGACTGGAATACACAAGAGACACTTTTGTATTAACACACATTATTCAACACTGCAAATCTGACACTCACTACATGATACGAGCACAATAAAACGGACACAGTCATGGTGATCTGATAACCTACTTTAAACTAGGCCAGGCTCCACTCAATACCGCTACTTCCCGTGCACCGCTTTACACAACACAATAAAAAAATCACTCCACGCTAACCTAATTTAATAAAACGTAAGGTAGCAGGTAATAGGGAGGAAAAAAAATCGATTCATGTATGCATCTTGATTTTTTTTTTTCAATGATTTTTTTAAAACAGATTATTTTCTATGTATTTATTTTTTTGGAATAAATAGAATATAGGGGGGAGAGAGTGAGAGCAGGACAGAAAACAAACGAGAGGTAAGAACTAGTAGCAGCTTACTCTCGTGCGGGACAATCGTGATTTTGTACAAAAAATACAGTCAAACAAACCCCTACAGTATTAAAATCGCTACATATAATTGTTTAGAAGGTTATAGTGTGCGTTATTTGTTTTCTCTTTAACTTCCTTCAGCTCTTTTCATGTGTGGGGGGTCGGATTGTACAAATTATGAAATATTCGATATCCCAATTTTGCATATCGTCCAGACAACAATTTGGATATTATCGTCTAAACGATATATCGGCCACCTCTAATCAGGAGATTCAGCTGAATTCAGGGAACGCGTGAATATGTGTATTTTTAATGTGCGATGTACGGTTTGAGAGTTATAAGGCCATACACGTTTTTTTCTGAGGTCCTTGCAGGGATCTGGACCAGTCCTGACAATGGCACCTCCTTCCAACTACAGCTGCAGGCAAAGCATCATGCCTGGACAGTCGGGGTGGAGCCGAACCCGAATACGGTATTCGGAAAGGCACAAATAACGTGTTTTTTACGAATACTTATTTCGAACAAATACTTTAAAAAATATTTGTATTCGGGAACAAGAAAAACTTTATATCAAAAAGCTGCGTTTCCTCATGAGACGGCAGTGCATGCCCGAATGAGTGAGTGACGTTCAGGAGTCGGGGGAGGGGAAAAGAATAAAAGAGGTGACTGACACAGGCTGCTCCACACAGCAACAGAGAGGGCTCGGCTGAGCGAAAAACTTAACTGCATCACTATTTTTGTTGAATAGATTTTTTGTACCTTAACTGGGTTCCGGAGGCAGTTTATAACTTTCGGGAAGCGGAGTTTGATCGGGAGATTATTCCTTTACGCTGCGTTATTGACGTCTGCAGACGGGTGCTCTCATGTTCGCTCTGTTTACGTAGCTCTATTAGCTCGGTCATTTTTAGACAATAGTCTGTTGACAGAGTAACGTTAACGTTCGGTTAACAAGGTTAAAAAAATGATTGTGTACTTGTGTCGAATTGTATGCACTTGTGGGAGTTATATGGTACGTTTAAGTTACTCTGTCTTTTGCAGACAGCAGGCTATAGGCTAGGCTAGTTAACCTTAGCATAGCTTCCCGTCACTCATTAACTTAGCTGAAACTCCCCACATGGATTTGGGCAACCAAATAGAAATAGAGTGTGGCTGCTGCTGAGCCATCTCTTGGTCCTCCACCAGCCAAAAAAACTTGTTCTGTGTGGAAGCATTTTACAGTCAGTGCTGCAGATAAAACCAAAGTGATATGTAATGTGTGCAAAAGTCAAATAAGCAGAGGCAGAAATATCAAACATCTGTCAACATCTGCATAATCACATGCACTTAAAGCATCCTCTCCTCCTGGTACTGTCTGCCAACCCCCCCACAAGCACAAATCCCCCCCACCAGCACCAAATCATCTTCACAGCCATGTTCTGCCCCTGCAAGTCAGTTTCAATCACCTATATTAGCTGGCATAATTATTATAATGGATATAATTAAAGAATACTTACACTTTAACGTAAATGAGAAGTGTAATGCAAATAAACTGGAATTTTACGCCTATTTTGAATTTTAACCGAATACAAATACAAATACAAATACTTTTCCCCCCTCAACAAATACAAATACAGATACGAACAAATAGACGGTACCCTTAACTACAGGGTTACCTAAAACAGATGATTTAACGTCACCACTCATTTTACACACAGTTTAGCAACAAAACCAAACGCTGAGGGAAGATTACTACGTTTTTAATGCTGGTTTTGAGCGGTATGCATCCCCACTAACCTGGAAAGCGTTTTAAACAGTAACGTTAATACCAGTTTGACCGGGACAGTCCCGATTTTAAGTTGCTTGTCCTGACAAAAGCCTGTCGGGACGCTAAAATGTCCCGGTTTACACCAACCACTATGAAATTGTCCTGGTTAAACGGTTAAAATGCTGACAGCTAAACAGTGTAAAAATGTGACTGTATTGTAGAGGATTCCAACAGCGGGACGCACAACAGTCTGCCGCTAAAGCTATGAGCTAAAAGACACAAACTAGCTATCACTTGGTCACTGCTGTTGTCGGAAAAACAACAGAGACGTGAATAAAGGTTGCGTTTATTCAGTGAAAAATACCCTTTTCTCATCTGTTTTTGTCGTTTAAGAGCAATTTACTGGTGAAAGAAGTTATTGTTAAAAGTGATTGTCATTGCATTTTTAATGAATCATTTAAATTCCCCCCCCCCTTTTTTTTGTGCTGATCCGAAAATGTATCCGATTTGTGACTCATAACCGTGATCCGATCCAACTGGGAGTTTTGTGATCTGTTGCACCCCTATACAAAACCATTCCAAATAATCAAAGTGATGAAAGGCAAAACAGGTTATTGAACTCATGTCAATTCCTGATGATCAATAAGATATAAAGGAATATAGTAATGCACTATGGCCACCGCCATGGTGCCATGGTAATGAAGCATTAATTCATAATTCATGTACCCTTCCCGTAAAGTGTTACCATAATTTTAGTTCAAGCCTGTGGCAGCAGTTCCAAATAATTTGTTTAGTGCCATGCAATGACAAGTTCAGTGGGTACATTTTCCAAAAGAATGCTTTAATTATGAAAAATAAAGTTGGTCCCCCACAAAGTTCACGCAATGTCTTTTAATATTATTTCTTAGATATGTAGGCTAAATACCAAGACAATTCATGAATTTAACTGAGATACCCCATTATGTTGTGAGCAGTAGGCCTACGTGTGCTGTTGGCAAAATTGTGTCTAATCTGTCTGTGTCTATGTCTGACCTGGGCTGGCACATGTTCACGTTAAGCGTGCACGAGCACTACGGTCACTCGCAAAGTGTCCCGGTTTTAGTTCCGGGAAATCTGGTCATCCTAAGTTAATACAGCGTGTCGGGGGAATACAGCGTCTTCTGCAGCGGTGCGTCAGAGGCAGAGGGACCACAACCACTAACGTTAGCTTCTTGTCTCATCTGAGGTCTGATAAATTCATCAAAGTCAGTGTGCCCAACGCTATTTTCCGATAAACTGTAGCTGTCATATTTCATGGGACCTGCGTGAGTGCGGTTTTCATGTTCCAGTTGTTCCGCCTCAGAGGGGAGAGAGAGCGGCTGACTGTTCACTTGAGATCAGTAAAGCAGACTACACTGCAGAGCCGTGTATAATTCCGACGCAATGTTAATCATGCGGCGCCCGAGTGCATTTGACCGGCATAAAATCGGCATATGTCAGACTGACCAACCGGTGGTCATGGCAGATCATATGAAAATCGGCCAATTCCGGTCACCAGCCGGTCAATTGGTGCATCTCTAATAAAAAAGGACGCAATGAACTCACTATCGACGTCCCCCCAGGGGATGCACACCAGGGTTTCTCCTTATACACAGCGCCTACGTTTTTTTTTTTTTTTTTCACAGCGCATTAGCCGAATGAAAAGAAAAAAAGCTATACTGAGAGTTCTCTAATCTGAATCGGAATCAAATACAATTGTGAGTGCCTAGAGATTCAAACCCCATAAAAAAGATCTCTTGCTCGCTCCAGTCACAGTGATTCTGTCTCTGTTCTACTAATAAAGGATGCTTCAGGAAGCTGTGGTAATAAGAACTTAGGCAATGGACTGACTTTCAGGTGCTCTGCTGCCCTGAGTGACGTCGACTGGAATATGTTCCAATCCAGCTCTGACAACATACATTGGAAGTAATAACACGCTTCAAGGCACTCAGGTTAGACCTTGAATCTTCAATCTTAAAATTATCACGACTATGATAGATATCTGATCAAAAAAATAAATAAAAAAGACAAAGCATCGATCCAGCTCTACCTGCATGTCACAGGCCTAAGGCCTGCGGTGACCCTGTGGCCTGCTTACTTCATTTGGTAAATATGTCCTTGATGTGAGTAGAAGCCTGCTTTCCCCAGAAGACCGTACCATCCCCACCCTGCATGCCAGCTCACAAACAAGCTCCAACACAGCTAAGGGGAATCACAAGGCTGCACTGCTGACAGCTATGAGTCTTCCTCCTAATTTCTTTCTGCCAAACCTGCGGCCAACCCTCTCACTTTTCACTGTTGCATGCGCTTTCATCCTGCCAACAAACAGCACCATTGTACTCTCATCGTACTGCCTTGTTTCTTCAGGATCAACTGCTTTCCCGTTTATTCCTACTTTCCTGTATGTCAATTCAATTTTTACATATTAATTGGCCTCGCTTTCACTGCACATGGCTTTATATCTAATCTAATAAATGTGTTGTCTGCGCTGCTTCGTAACACTAGCACAGTCATCCATTTTATCTACATCTTTGTCTGTAACCGCCAATTCTGAGGCCCAAGAGCGTGCATCCTTTTGTAAAAGCTATATACAACCTGCCACTGATCACACACATCCACACCAAACATACACTTACAATAATACAATACAAATGGCATAAGAAGCCGGCATAATTTCACATTTCTTCATATTTTCTTACTCTGTGAATTAAGTCGACGTCATTGATTACGTAAATGCGTCGACACATAATTTGCGTCAAGGCGTCACTAAATAAAATAAATAAATAAAACTTGCGTGCAAATTAATTAATGTAATGCGGAACTAATGTAATGTGGAACTACTGTTAGATACGCGGGTTCTAGGGACACTTAAACTGTAGCCCCTCCTTAGCTCTGAAGCTAGCCGAGCTCCTCCGCCTACATGCAGTTTTTTGTAAGGTTGACGGTCCAGTGAGTGAGTTAGAGATAGCAGCACGATGGCGAGTGGTGGCGACCCACAAGAGTTCCCCGCCGGCCTCTTTAAGATCGAGAGTTTGGGAAAACTTCGAGACTGTATGGCTGCAGCCTGGAGCTGCATGTCCTCTCGACTCAGACAGTCCCCCGCCTCGAAAACTTCGGTCTTCGGGTCAGTTACAGTAGTAGGCTACAGGCGAGAGAGTGATGGATAAGACGAGGACTGTGTGTCGGCGTCGTTCAGCAGTTGTTGGGTATGTGAGTGGAAATACATCTAACATGCTAACACATATCCGACGCCATCACCCAGATGTGCCAATCACTGGAACAAGACAAATAAAACTGTCCAACTTCTCCTCCCTACAGTGCTTAACCAGCCTTTAGATACAAATAATCTATCTTTTTAAAGTTTTCAATGCTTCGGTTTGCATATAGGGACCCTCATTATGCTACTGTTGAAGTGTGGTGCTATTTGGAGCCTTGTTAGAGACGCATTCGATTAGCATGAAAACAGATCCCAGAGAACGACTCGGTACACATACGTTATTAACCCCTAGGTTCATTTTGCGCCGGAACTGTCCTTTAAGGATTCATTTTGACCAAACCAAAGCTGGTGATTGTAGAAACAGCGGAAAAACTGTCAGAAAAGTTTTGGTGAGTTTAATTTGAGTTTGAATGAAGTGCGTTTTTTGATTAGTTAATTTATTAATCTAGTCTTCCTTAGGTGAAGGAAAGAAACTTAAATTCAGAAGGTGTATGGTTGTATTTTTCTGTTTAACAAGGGAAATATGTGTAAGAATATTTCCAGTCTTGACAGTTTACAGTATTTTGTTTATTTATTAGACTAAAAATGCTAAGAGATCTTGTGGATTGAAGCGAACTCGCTGCTCGAACACATTTCCCAGCTGATGGAGGAAGGGGTGTATGGTAGTCACCGTCTCCACTGCCGCACACACACCTGGGCAACGATTGCTGGGCTGATAGTGGCCGGCTGGAAAATGCTAACATATCGCCTAAATCAGCCCCTACCGCTGGCAGACTAAATTACATCGATG